>PVJX010027382.1:0-24913 GCA_004027295.1 Dolichotis patagonum | reverse complement strand
CTCTGCTTCTGTCACTGTCCCTGCACATATCCACGCAACCACTGACAGGCCAGATGGTAGCACTTCCTTGGACATGCTCAGAGTAGGGAATGCCATCTCCCTAAATCACAGCCATAACCAGCACAGCATAATGACAGAATGTGACCATCCTGAGAGTTGACTGAAATACCTGTGACCCAAAATAGGCTGGAGAATTATAGTACATATATGGGAAAGTGGAATTTTTTCTTGTTTATTTAATGGAAAACAACAAGGACCAGAGTTAGGAATCTTAAAAAATACTAATGCTGAGAACTGTGATCAGAGATACATATGGATCTGGGCAATGGCCTGGGTGTTGATAATTTTATTAGTATGCATTTGCAGTTCATAGAGATTGCATTCACTGTAGTGAGCTGGTAGATGTACGTAATACATCTTAAGTTTTATTTTTCCTCCATTATCTAGGGTACCATATAATGCTTTAATACATGTACCCACCGTATAATGTCTAAATCAGCTTAAAAATATCTAGCACCTCAAAAATTTATCACTACTTTCAAAATCCTTTCTTTTAGCTTTTTAAAAACATAATTCATTACTATTATCGATTGCCCTAAAGGGCAACGGCACAGCAGAAGGTCTTGCTCTTGGCCAGGCATGGTGGCACATACCTGTAATCTCAGCACTTGGGAGGCTGATGCAGGAGGATCACTGAGTTCGAGGCCAAGCCGGACTACACAGTGAGTTCAAGGCCAACCTGAACTGCACAGTGAAACCCCGTCTCAAAAAGACCATATGAAAGGTCTTGCTCCTAATCACTCCCTACTACCTACTGATCAGCCTTTCCCTCCCCACTTCCCTCTGCAGCCTCTGGTAGCTACCACTCTACTCTCAACTTCAGTGGGATCAACTTGTTTAGATTCCACAAATCAGGGAGGTCATGAGGTACTTGCCTTTCTGCGACGGGTTTATTTTCACTTAATATAATGACCTCCAGTTATACCCAGGTGGTCACAAATGAGCAACGAGAGCTTTTAAAATTCGTCCCATAATAGCCAGTGCTGAAGCAAAATGGCATTAAAAAATAATTATATATTCACAAGAACTTAAAAAATAGTACATAGAAGCCCATGAACACATCCCCCAGTGATGATACCTTATATGACCAGAAACTGACATCAGTATAATACCGTTCACTGTGGACCTTATCCGTTTTTATCTTTTTTTTTTTTTTTTTGTACAGGGGATCGAACTCACGGCAATCTCACACTTGCCAGGCAGGCGCTTATGCCACTGAGCTAAATCTCTGGCTTTATTAGTCTTTCTTGCACTGATTTATATGTGTTTGTGTGTCTGTGTGTGGCTCTATAGTCAACTTGATCCATAGATTTGTACAACCACCATCACAATCAGTATAGAAAACTATTTCATCTCCACAAAGGATCTCCCCCATGCTACCCCTTTATGTTAACACTAGTCATCTCCCACAAGCCCCATCATTGTCCCATGGCAACCAGTAATCTATTTCCCAAATCTATGGCTTTGTCACTTTGAGAATATAAACAGAATCACTATGTAACATTTGAGATTGGCTTTATTCATAAAGCAAAATGCCCCTGAGATGTATTCAAGTTCTGTGTATCAAGAGTCAATTCATTTTATTACTGAGTAGTGTTCCAAGGTATGAACAAGAATTTGGTTAACAATTCACCCACTAGGATGAAGGATGTTCAGCTTGTTTCTAGACATCCCTGCCTTGTTTCCATTCTCAGGGGCAAAGCACATGGGCTTTCACTATTTTGTATGGTGTTAAATGTACGTCATTTATAGATGCTTTCAATCAAGGTGGGGAAGAAGCTCCCTTCGAACCTGAGTTTACTAACAGTTTATTTTATTAATGGGTATTTAATTTTGTCAAATGTTTTTTATGCACCTATTGATATAATCATGCAACATGATTTTTTCTTCCAGAGGCTACTGATATAGATTACAGTAGTCAACTTTAAAACATTGAAACAACTTTGTATATCTGGAATAAACTCTATATGGTTGTGTTATACAATTCATTTCGTAGGTTGCTAGATTTGTTTTGCCAATACTTTGTTGAATTTTTAAATCTATGCTCTTGGGGGATATTGGTTTGCATTTCTGTACTATCTATATGCTCTTGAAATTAAAGTTATACTGAACTCATAAAATGAATTGGGGGATACTCTTTCTTCTGTTTTCTAGAAGATTATGTAGAATTAGTGCTAATTATTCTTTAAATGTTTGGTGAAGTTCCATAGTGAATCCTCTAGACCTAGAGATTTCCTTTTTGGAAGTTTTTTTAAATTACAAGTTCAATTTCTGTAATAATAGTACAACTATTGAGATTATCCAGTTCATCTTGGATAAGTTTTGATAGTTTGTGGTTTTTGAGGAATTGGTCCATTTCATCTAACTTGTGAGATATATGTGCATAGAATTATTTGTTGCATTCTCTTTTGACTTTTTAATAGCTGTAGGATCTATAATACTACTCCATTTTATTCCTAATATTATTATTTATGTCTATTTTATTTTTTGTCAGTCTCCTTAAAGGATTATTTATTTTACGGATATTTTTAAAGGTCTAGCATTTTCACTGATCACTATTTTTCTGTTTCCAGTTTCAATGATGACTGCTGTAATCTTCACTATTTCCTTATTTTTTTCTTGCTTATTTTGAACTTAGTTTGCTTTTTTTTCTAGTTTCTTGAAGTGGGTGCTTAGATTATTGGTTTGAGGCCTTTCCTACATTCTAATATGAAAATTTTAGTGTAATGAATTTTCCTCTCAGCACTGCTTTAGCTGTACCTCACAAATTTCTAATATGCTTATCTTCATTTTCATTGTGTTAAGTCTATTTTTAAAGTTCCTCTGATACTTCCCCTTTGAGCTATATTTTTACCCAGAAGTGTGTTATTTTATTTCTAAGTGCTTAGAGATTTACCTAGAATTTGTTATTGATTTCTAGCTTGATTACATTATAATCAGAGAATAAACTCTGATTTAAAGTATTTTAAATGTAACTGACATTAATTTTATGACCCAAGATAGGGTCTAACTTGGTGAATGTCTCATGGGTACTTGAAAAGAATGTGTTCTATGTTGTTTCTAGGTAGAACATTCTATATACATCAATTAGAATCTCTTAGCTAATGATGTTTAGTTCTATATCCTTGCTAGTTTTCTGTTTAATAGATCTGTCAAACACTGAGAAAAGGGGTGTTAAGTTTCTCACCTGTAATTGTGAGTTTGTCTATCTTTAAGCTCTATCTGGTTTTGTTTCACATATAGCTGATCCTCAACTTGTGTCCTAATAATCCCATTGTAAAATGAAATTATCTTGTCAAAAACATATTTAATACATCTAACATACCAAACATCATAGCTTAGCAACACAGTACACTTAAAGAATCAGTTGTTTACCCTTATGATTGTGTGGCTGACTGGGCACTGAGGTCACTGTCACTGTTTAGCATCATAATACAGCATTGTACTGTGTGTCACTAGCCCAGGAAAAAAACATCAAAATTCAAAATCTGAAGTGCAGCTTCAACTGAATTCCTATTGCTTTTGCACCATTGTAAAGTTTAAAAATCAAAAGTTAAACCAGTGCAAATCACAAATCATCTATACTTTGAAGCTCTGTTGTTTGGTGCATATATACCTAGGATTGCTATATCTTGTTGGTAGAATGACATTTTTCATCATTCTGTATTGTCCTTGGTAACTTTCTTTTTTCTTTAATCTACCTCTCTGGTGTGTGTGTGTGTGTGTGTGTGTGTGAAGTTCTAGGTCTTCTATTATCATTTCCTTTGTATTAAAGAATTTTTTTCCTTCCTTTTTAAAAATCAACATTTGTGTGGTGTATCTTTTTTCCACTCATTTACTTTCAGTGTACCTATATAAATGTATTTGAAGGGCTGGGGATTTAGCTCAGTAGCTTAAGTGCTTACCTGGTAAGGGCAAGGTGGTGAGTTCAATCCCCAGTACAAAAAATGTATTTGAAGTTAATTTCCCTCTGGATAATATATAGTCAAATCATGTTTTTAATCCATTTATTATTTTTCTTAATTGGTATATTTAGACCTTTTACATTTCAAATAATTATTAACATGTTAAGGCTGAAGCCTACCTATGGGTGGTATTCTTCTTGCTCGTTGTTTGTTACTCTCATTTCCCTTTTCTTCTCTACCTGTGGATTACTTGTACATTTTTTTACATTCCATTTGATCTATCTATAGTCTTTTAGTATATCTGTTTGTACAGCTTTTGAATTGGTTTTTATGCCTGGCAAGCACGAGGTCATGAGTTCGATTCCCAGTACAAAAGAAAAAAAGGGCCAGGGATTTAGCTCAAGAGGCAGAAGCGCCTGCCTTGCAAGCACGTGGTCATGAGTTTGAAAACTGGTACCAAAAAAAAAGTGGTTTTTAGCTTTTTGTCTTTTTTAAGACAGTCTCACTATGTGGTCCAGACCAGCCTTGACCTTACTATGTACCCCAGGTGGGCCTCAAACTCACAGTGATACTCCTGCCTCAGCTTCTCAAGTTTTAGGATTATAGGCATTCACCACCACACCTGAATTAGTACTTTTACTTACAACATACACATATAACTTATGACAGACTATTGATATAATTTCCCAGTTCAAGTGAAGTATAAATACCTCACTTCCATTTAGGTTTCTTTATTCGCTTCCTCCTTAAGTATGACTTTCCTATATAGTACTTGTACATATTTTGAATACCATACCAATTACTTTAATTGTCACACCCATTATCAAACATGATTTTAAAGAGTAATAAGAAGGAAAATAACTTCTTATATCTATCTCTATTTTCGCCTATGCACTAGTGTATGTGTCAAGTTCCAGGTCTTCTATTATCATTTTCCTTTGTATTTAAAGAATTTTCTTTTTTCCTGCTTTTTTATTAGTTTTTGTTTTTGTTGGTAGCAGTGGGGGTTGAATCAGGGCCTCACACATGCTAGGCAAGCACTCTACTACTGAGCAACATCCCATATCTTTTAAATTTTATTTTGCAGCAGCATTTTTACTAAGTAGATTGGTCTTGAATTTCTAATCCTCCTCCTTCAGCTTCCTGAGTAGTTGGGATTACATGCATGCAACACCACACCTGACTTAACAAATTTTCTTTAGTCCTGCTTAAATGTAGGTCTGCTACTGATAAATTCTCTTAGTTTTGCTTCAAGAGAGAATGTTTTTTATTTTCTCTTCATTCCTAAAGGAATTCCCAAAGTAATTTTGAGTTGACTATTCTTTCAGAACTTGAAAATGTTGTGTGCTTCCTTCTGGATGCCATGATTTCATGATAAATTTACTGTCATTGAAATCATCCTTTCCCTACAGGTAATATAATGTTTGTCTCTTGATACTTTTTGTCTAGCTTTTGTATGTGGGGTTCAACACAAAGGCTTCACCCTAAACTATACTCCCAATCCTTTTAATTTCAAGACAAGGTCTATTTAAGTCACTAAATTGCCCAGGTGGGCTCAAACTTGCAATCCTCCTCAGCCTCCCAGAATACTGGGATTATATAAGTGCACCACCATGTTCAGCTTGTCTTTAGTTTTTAGAAGCTTAATTATGATATAACGTGATATAGATGTCTTTGCATTTATCCTGTTTAAGGTTTTGCTCAGCTACGTAATTCTGAAAGTGTATGCCTTTTTTCCATATTTGAGAAGTTTTCAACCATGATTTAGTTGAATATTTTTATTCCCATATCCTTCTTAGCCTTCTGAAATCTTATGACACAAATGTTGGATCCTATGTTACTAGTCCATTGGTCTCTAAGGTTCTATTCATTTGTTTTACAGACCTTCTATTGTTCAAGTTGAGTGAAATTTATTGATCCACTTTCAAATTCACTGATTTTTCCCATGTCATATCTAATCTATTATTGAGCTCATCCTGTAAGCTTTTTAATTTTATTAGTTTTCAGTTCTATAATTTTCATCTTTTATATTTTCTATTTATTTGCTGAGATTTTCTAATGTTTCATTTGTTTGGAAGGTGTAACTGCTTGTTAAGGCATTTTAATGATAGATGCTTTAAAATCTGTTAGCTAATTTCTACATATGAGCCTTCTCAGTGTTGGTATCTGTTCAACTGCCTGTGGTTTTGTTTCGTCATATGGCAAATGTTTTATCGTGTCCTAGACATTTGGACTATTTTATCACAATATTCTGGGTTCTTTGTTTGGTTTTTTGTTTTCATTGTTTTAATTTTGGTTTGTTGTTGTTGTTGTTGTTTTGTTTTGTTCTGCAGTACTGGAAACTATATCTTCCTACATTTATTTTTTTACTTTCAGACAGTCTCACTGAATTTCCCAGGCTAGGGTCAAACTTTAATCCTCCTGCCTCAGCCTCCCAGAATGCTGGGGTGACAAGCATGCACCACCATATCCAGCTTCTAGATCCTGTTTCAACTTCGGCAGGCAGTCTCACTCTACCCAGATAAATATGCAGGTCTTGGGCTACTTCGTAGGTTGTGGGTCCAGTGATAGTTTAGTATCCAAAAACCTTGCAATGCTGTTCTGGACTGCTTCATTTGTGTTACTCAGAGGTCACTCTGAAAACCACACTTAAATTTCTAGTATTATTAAGCCTTTTGTCATGTTAATTCTATCATATTCATGTGTGGTTGAGTCAGGAGTTTGCCCAGGACTACTGTGCCAGTTTAATGAATTGAGTTCCCCTCTCTTCAAGATCTTTCTCACTCTCCAGTACAGGGGTGAGGGTGAGATACATAATATTGCTCATAAAGGAGGAGAGGATAATGAAAGAAACCCAGAATTCCCATTCCATAGCAGATGAAGGAAGAGCTGCCATGAGCTACTTCGGTACCACCAAATGAGGTAGAGAAGTACATATTCCCCAGCCTCCACTGACAAGCTGTCTACAGACAGGGAGAGCTGTACCCTAGGCCATTTGCTATCTGCATTGTAAGCCATGCAATGAAATAACCTAAAACAACACCCCAGTATTATCTCCTATTTCTGTAAATCAAAAATCTTGGTAGGCTCAACTGGGTTCTTTGATCACATAGGGTCTCACAGAGAGCTACCAGTCTGGACTTGTATCTGGAGACTTGTGAGAATAATCCACTTCTAAGCTCACTGGGGTTTTTAGCAGAATCCATTTCCTGGTGGCTGTAGTTCTGAGGTCTGCATTCCTTTTTTGTCTGTCAGTCAAGTTCAGTTCTCTGCTCCTATAGGTTCCCTGTACTCACATGACTTCTCCTTCTTCAAAGCACAAAGGTCCTTCTCAAGCTTTGAACCTCTCTGACTTCCTCTTCTACCCATAGGTAGAGAGAGTTCTCTCCTCAAAAGGGCTCTCGTAAAAACTTAGGCCTGCAGAACTTCCTTTTTAGGGCCTGGTGTGTCACATAACATAACACAATCACTAGAGTGGTAGCTCATCACATTCATACAGTGTGGGGATGTGAGAATAGGATCTTGAAGACCATTCATAGAAATTCTGCCCACCTCACTACCACTGAGTAAGGGACAGGACAGAATTAATTATTTAATACAGAGATTCTGCAATTAGAATGTACTCATTCTAGTGGACTCCAAATGAGCACTATTTACCTATTACTATGTTCTTTGTGTATCTTCAGACTTCTATTTTACAATTTCTAGCATGATTATATTTTCTCACACATTCATTTATATAATCATTTAAACATAAAGCTACTTTTAAAATAACATAATAATATTTTCAAATCTAGGTCATTGGCTACCATTCCATGTTCTTAAGAAAAGACAGCAGGTGATGATGCTGCCCTAGCAGTGCCACAAAGTGCCACAAAGTGAATGCCCAAGCTTTCTCAAGTAGAACTGCCTGAACTTTATTCTAAGTCTTTTATCCCAACTCCTGCTTTATCCCATAATTCTGACAATGCAGTGTTGCCAGAGCAGGGCCAGGTCAGCAACCCACTGGCAGAGTCCTTGGTGGGAACCCCACACTTCACAAGTAATTATCACAGCAACATCCTAGACGGTTTAGATTTTTAATCTGCTAGAAAGCTGGGGGTTAAAACACATGATCTGAAAGTCCCTTTCTAAACTAAGATGTGATAATCTTGTCATTAAGAAAATAAGATTCCATTATGCATAATCACCACAATCAACTTGGTCAGGAGACTAAAATTTACTGAGGTCACAGTTCTCCTTGAATCACAAGACACACAACCCCTTCCTGCACAGTAACAGTTACAAAACCTAAAGAATTCGCCCAATGATGTGGGTTCTTACTGGTCACACATTTGTCCTTAATTACTCCAGACCTTACTTAGAGTAATGTTTCTCATAACACTGTCTAACAGGTTCTTTTTGTTAAGTTTTAGAACTCTTTATGTAAATAAACTACAGCACTCTAACTGGAATCAGTTGCTTTCACTGGCCGTAAGGATGAGAAACAATCAACAGTCACACATCTGAATTATCTACTACTGATAGAAGAGTCACACTAAAATGACGTTTGCTTACAAATGGGTTAAAACAAAGTATTTTCCCTAACTGCCTTTCTTTTTTTTTTTTTTTTGGTACCGGGGATCGAACTCACGACCTCACGCTTGCCGGGCAGGCGCTTAAGCCACTGAGCTAAATCCCCGGCAAAAGCCAATCTTTTTTTTTTTTTTTTGGTACCGGGGATCGAACTCACGACCTCACGCTTGCCAGGCAGGCGCTTATGCCGCTGAGCTAAGTCCCCAGCCCCCTAATTGCCTTTCTTTAACAATTTGTAGGAATACAAGCCCAGAACTCTAGGCAAGGGCTACCCATTTAGTTGGAAATAACTGACTTCTGGAGAGAATTTTCTAAATTTCAGAAAGTTAATAACCTTGACCAACTGATAGGACACTTAGAGGAGGCTTAATCCAGCAATCCAGATATCATGGTAAGGGATTTACTTGTTCTCTAGACAAACTACACACCAGATAATGTTGCCTGCTGGAGTTCAGGCTCTAAAGCCTGCCTGCCTGGTTCTAGTAATCTGTCTGCTCCTCACTAACTTACAACTTCAGGTAAGTCCTTTAACCTTAATACGCTTCCATTTTGTCTTCTAAAATGAGGATAATAAAATTAGTACCTTTGCCATAAGGTGGTATAAGGATTTAATGAAATAAATCACATGAAAGGCTTAGCCTCCTTCCTGCCTGACACATACAGCAAATGATCAATACATTTTAGTTATTATATAGACAGACACAGGCCGATTACACACACACAGAACCAAGCAGCCAGTGAGCCTACCATTATATATGTGGCAATTAATATTCCATAAAGTAACCCAGAAATCAGAACCCAAAAAGCTAATTTGGTATTCATTTAGCACATTCTAAGAGTTGCCTGATGAACCCATTCACAGGCTTAACTGGCATTTTAATCGGGAACACCTTTGCAGAACAATGTGTAGCACATGGCTCTCCAGAGCACAAAATGACTCAAAGCCAGGCCACAGGCTCTAAATTTCATCCTGTGGGATAAGTTACATTTCTGATGATACAATGATGATTCCAGACTTCTGGGAAGATAGCAGAGCAATAATCAGCAGAGAAAGAGCCTCTTTGAGAGGTGTTGTCCAGACACTGGAATACAGCAATGCAAGAAAAATAAGAAGGAGGGAAGTGGGTTAAGTGCACCTAGGAAGGATCTGAAGCAAGCATTGAAGCCCACAGGGAAAGTGAAGAGAGAAACTTCAACAAAGGAGGAGGAGGAGGAGGTAGCTGGCAGCACCTTCTCCCTCAGTGGGGCCTCACTGCATGAGAGGAGCAGTTCACACCTGTGGATACACAGTGACTGCTGAGATCAGAGGTCTCCACAGAGACACAGCAGTGGAGGGGAGCAGTGGACATGAAGCTGGACACACTAGCTGGGGGTGAGTGCTGTGGACACACTAGCTGGGGGTGAGTGCTGAGGGCTCAGTCATCTGTGGGAAAGAGCAATTGGCTGGGGGCCATCTTGGAGAGGGGCCACCTGAGCTGAGAACTCAGTACAACTGCTGGGTCCATCTAGAGGCTCCCACCTGAATTTAAGCTCCCAGAAGGTGTGCTGGGTGCTGCAGATTAAACGCATCTGGTCTCAGCATGACAGCCAGAATCCAGCCTACACTTCAGGAAAAATAAAGGTACAGCCTCACTGAGATTATCCACTACCACACCATAAAGCTATTGCTGGCTCTCTGGGATAAATCAACACAGATCAGGACTCTGTCTCTATATGTTGTCTACCAGGGACAGGAGAGCCAAACCTGGAAGTGGGCCTTTTTTTTTTCTTTTCCACTCTCTTTTCTTGTTTTTGGTTTTCTCCTTCATTTTTTGAACTTATTTTTATATGTGTGAATGTGATCTCTAATTTCTTTGTAGTTGTTGTTTTGGTCTTCCTTTTATTTCTTCCTTTTCTCTTTCCTTCCCATCTTCTGCA
Organism: Dolichotis patagonum; assembly: GCA_004027295.1. Classification (NCBI taxonomy): domain Eukaryota; kingdom Metazoa; phylum Chordata; class Mammalia; order Rodentia; family Caviidae; genus Dolichotis; species Dolichotis patagonum. The sequence continues at coordinate 14,456 of PVJX010027382.1, read as the reverse complement.
CCAGTTTCCCAAAGTTTATGTAATTCCCCCTTTGTCCTCCAGTCTTGCTTCTAATCTCTTCTTCTTTTGCTATTTCTCTAGATTTTCCCTAGCCCCTTTTAAATTTTCTCCCTTGAGGGAAAAACTGACAGATTAAGTACTTATTTACTGCCTATAATTTTATGGTTTGTTTTAGGTTTTGTTATATAACCACAAGTCTAGCTCATACAGTTAAAGGTGGCAAATTAATGGTTACTTCAAGTTTGTCATTTTAAGGCTATTTTTTATACTATTGTTATTACTGATTGTACTACTTTAGCCAAAGTGACATCAGGGTTCTAACCAGATGTTCTTCCTGGTATTCCAAGACAGAGATTGCCTAAGGGTCACAGAAAATACTGTGGGCCAGTGCCAAAGAAGCAGGGGCTGGGCCAAGCAGGCAGCAACTTCTCATCCCCAACAAATTGAGGAGGTAGAACCTTGCAACACTCAAAAATCCAAAAGCCAGTTTATACCTGACATTTCTAAGGAAGTTATTTCTAAGGGTTCTAAATACTAGCAATAAAGTGATTCACCATAAGCAATTTACAAGCATCAACCCAGAAATTAAACTAGAAAACATGATGATTCCCATTCAATGGGTCTCTTGCACTTACATCTTCTGTGACTAATGCACAGCAGACACCTAGGAAATGTTCATGAGTACAACAGACCCCCATACACCCAAGCACATCACAGCTCCCTGCTGTGAGAAAGAGGCTTTTCACAGCATAAAACACACTGGAAAAATTGCTGCTACATTTTCAAAAGTAACAAGTATCTTGAAAACAACCATCCATATAATTCACAAAATTGATGGCCTTTGTGTTCCAAGTTTAAAGAAAAGTGAAATTCGATAAAAGAGATCCATGTTAGGGTCTTTGAATACAGAACAGCAACCTGGAAATACCTGTTGCTTGTCAGTGGATTTCTGACTCTTTCATAAATCAGCACTGTAATTGTGAGCTTTATCTTGGAGAGGTACAAGTATGCAAACAACTGCCCTTTCGCCTCCTTCATTTAAAAAACACTAACCACTCTACTCAAATACAAAAACAGGCTCTGAATATACCAAACAGAGGTCTAAACACTGAGTGGAGAGAACAGAAAAGCAAGCTGTTACAAGTAAACACACTTCACCCTTCAACAACAAAGCAGGCAACTTGTAAAATGTACTTCTACCTAACACATACAGAAATGAGCTAAGAGAACAGCTCACTTCCTCACAGACAGTATCAGATGCATTTAAAGATCAACAAGCATATTCTTTTAACCCCTACCACAGCTTCCTGCTTTCTACATGTCTATTTGTGAACTACAAAATGTCAAGGGCCTGGGTCTTTTTTTTTTTTTTGGTAGACGACACATTTTATCTTTTTTTATTTCTATATCTATTTTTATTAGTACATGTTTACAGTACATGATAAGCACACGCACTGTGGGGAGCTGGTACTGTGTCTTGCTGCGCTTTACCAAACATCCCCTCCAAGAGCTGGCTGACATACACATGGCATGCTGTGCATGTTCTCTTTTTAAAATTCATCCACTTGGTCATTAAAAAGTGTGTATCTATGGATCCATGTCAGAAGGACCTAGAAAAAGGGTATTTATCAATCCTTTGCATAACTGTCCTGTGGATTCCACAATAAGAATTTAAAAGCAAGACACTGGTAATTAAGTACACATAGCCCACATCTGCCTAAAACAGGTGACTGTGTTTATATGGCAATATGAATTCCCCAAGGGCAGACATATTTTTAACTAAATGACTGAAGAGTCCTCCAAATTTTTCCTATTATTGTTTTCCACATTATTGTCTATCATGGTCTATTCAGGAAAAAAAATACAGAACTTAGAAATTAGACCAAAAGGATGATTGTATGACCTAATGTCATGCTAATGCATTTTCTAGTAAATCCCCCAAGAGGGTCATCAGCCTCTCTGGAAGTTTAACTTAATTTAACTAACACTTTATTAGAAAATTTTACAACCCTATAAAAGAAGATAACACAAAAAAGTGGTAAGGTTTTCATCTTTCATGGTACAGTTAATAACCTCAAAGGTTAGGATGTATTGTCTAACATATAAACCAGTTTCAAATCTAACTGTAATCTTACATGAACATTCCTTTTTCCACTGACTTTTGATTCAGTTTCTCATATCCTCTCACTGAATCAGTTTTGTTATTCTGCTAGTTTCCTCTTTGAGTTGAACAAAACTTAGATACATGCTCTTTATTTGCATGATTTTAATAATATAACAATTTGTCTTTTTTTCAGTACTAGGAATTAAACCCAGAGCATTCACACTGAGCTACATCACTAGCCCTTTTTTTCACTTTTTATTTTAAGATGGGGTCTTACTAAGTCACCAAGTTGCCTGGGTTGGGCTCAAACTTGTAACCCTACTGCTTCGGCCTCCCAGAGTGCTAGAATTACAGGTGTGTACCACCACACCCAGTTTAAGAATTAGTTTTTATAGTTCTAAGGTACAACAATCAAATCACCACTGCAAGACTGAGTTCTATGCTCCAATACTCTTCACCAGTCAATCACAGGCCAGCTACTCTGACACCAAGATTATGTGTGATTAGTTTAGGTGGCTCATGAGACACAAAAGATTCAAGCATAAATGTGACACCTTCCCCTCATAGAGACCACAGCTTTATACAGAGAAAGACCCCTTGATTGAAAGTGAGGGCATAGCTCCACTCCTGTAAGTGGATACATGTGCGCACGTGTACACACACACACACACATATACACATGCACACACACACACACACACACACACACAGGAAAAATGAGTATACATGACCATACAAGACTCACAAGAATATTCAGAAACTTTATAAAATCCCCAAACTAGAAACAACCCAAATATCCAACAACAGGACAATGGATAAATGCATTATGGTATATGCATTAGTGTGGGATACTATACAGAAAGAAAAAAGTACTAATACATGCAACAACATTTTGTTGCACAAAAGAAGCCATGCATTAAAAATACATATTGTGTGACTCCATTTATATGAATTTCAAGTACCAGAAACACTAATCTATTAAGACTGATTACCTAGGGAGGGGAACAACTAGAAAAGGATAGAACTTTCTGGAGGGACCGCAACAGTATTGATCTGGATGGTGGTTAGAGAGGTATGGTTTTTTTGTTTTGTTTTGTTTTTTTGTTTTTTTTACTACCAGGGATTGAACTCATGACCTTGTGCTTCTCAGACAGGTGCTTGTGCCACTGTGCTAAACCCCGGCCCTGAGAGGTATGTTCTTATGCAAAAACAATAATCATCATGCACAACAGTGACTTACACATTTTTAGGTAAATTTCATCTTGAAACGAGCTTTAAAATCTTTAAAAATAGGAGGAATAAAGAAAAATATATTTCAAAGGCAGATAAGGAAAGAGATAAGGGAAAGACAGGGAAGGAAAATTTGAAGATTCTTCTGCCACAGAGTAAACAAGTCAGAACTAAATAAAAGAAGGAACAAACCCAAAAAGCCATGTGGGCCAACAAATCTCAACCCAAGAACTGGCAAAGAACGTACCTTTTAATGATGGGATGGCCTGGTGTTCAGAGGCTAGCTAGTATTCTTATTTAGAGAGACAAAGATACTACCCAAGACAAATCTGAGCGGACAGTGAATGCCAACATTTCAGGAATACATACTCAAATGTGACACTGAGTAAAACTCTGATAAGTGAATTAACAAAATGCTGAAGCCAGGCTCTCTGACAGTAATGACATCAACATAAAGGCACATCAATAAATGATGGCATTCCACAAAACTGCCTGATTCAATCCATGAGCAAATTATTCTCAAACTAAATAAAACGTACAGAAAGACACTTTCAAAGGCAAACCCATGCCAATATATCTGTTATTACTCAAAGACACGTTTTCTGCTTTTAGAATTCTCTACAGGAGTTCTGGTTATTGTTAATCTCCACTGCATCCACCTACTGAATTTTCAATAATAGACCTAAGGGTGAAGACTTGAAAATAGACTCAGCCATCTGAAAGAATCAAAGTTTCTTTTTATGCCAAATGTGACAACCACAAGTTGTGCAGTCCCAGACATTCCTGCCACATCCTTTCTGCTCTCAGTGGAACTACCTCCCCTCAAAAAAAGCATGGCTTCCTCTCAGTGGGACAAGGGCTCAAGCCAAGTCAGGTGATAACTGATTGGGCAGGAGCAGAGGGAGACGGGCCCAGAGGAGAGGACCAGTGGCAGTGGCACACCTCAACTAGGTGGCCACCACAGTGCTGACAAACTGCCCGTACTGTGCTGTTTAAATCCCAGAGCAGCTGATGAGGTAGTTGGCTCTCAAAGGGAAACAGCATGCTCACACTGGAATAAGCGGAGGCAGGATGAATAAGCAGACATTTATAAAGTGGCTGAGAGAAACCTCAAGGCAACAGCCGAAGATTAAAGACCAAAGAGGCCCCAAACCTGAGGGGATGACAGGAAGCATAGCGGAAAGCGGAGTGGGTGGGAACAGCCACCTTTCTGGTGAGGGGCACCAGGCTACTGGAGGCAACCCCACAGGCAGAAAGCCAGAGAGGTAATCCCTGATAGCACACTGACCAACCCCTGCCCTGTCTTTCTAGGTCCTGGTTTCTTCTCCTGTTCCACAATTCCTTGTAGCATACCAGCCTTGAGCCCAAAGCATTCCACAGGTTTTTCAAGTGCTTTCCAATTCAACTCTTGGATTCTGTGGATTTGTGGTCTGAAATAGGGAGTACTAAGCCAACAGGACACATTCAAGGAATTCAGAATAGGGCATGCTCTCAAAACTAGAGCCCACACTGCAGTCCCTTCCTCCCAGACTCATCTTTTCTCTTTCCTACACTCCTCCCTTTCCCACAGCCCTTCCTTCTTCCCAGTGTCCTTTCCTTTTCCCTTTCCCACAATCTTCCTCTCTCACCCTTCCTTCCTCATTCATCTTCACTCCCACAATTGCCCCTTTTGTTTGGAAAAAACCCTCCTTTTACAGGAGAATTTGGCTCAACTTCAAAGACAGTCCTTTCCCAAAACTGGAGGTTTTCTTTGGAAAGGCAAAAAAATTACCTCTCATTTACAAATCAACAAAGTCAATCCCTGGTGGCTGGGATGTAATGCTTTCCTACTCATAAAACTAGAGAATTTCTGGATTCAGGCACAGTCCGGGGTGATGGGGGTGGAGGGGTGTCTATACACCTACACTACACAAAGCAATGTTTATCAAGCATGCTTCCAAAACTCCTACTTTTTCTGAACATCAAAGAGAAATGTTAGGACCATCCCATAGCAAGATCTTTAAGAAAAACTGAACTATATTCCTGCTCATTTTAGACTCCCACAGGGTAGGGATAAAAGGCCACAACCTGGAAGCTGAGAACATGTCACACATTTTTTCACCAACACTCCTTATCATAAAACCCTCTCCCCCAGCCGTTGGTGCTCTCTTGAGGGAGCTACCTGCTTTTCTGGAACCTCGATCTCCCCATACTACCTGACCTCACAGCCGCAGCATGTTCCTAAGTATGGCCTGATACCACAAAGGACTTGGAATTTCTGCATGCAGATCTTCCTACTAAGGACAATTCGTTCTTCTCACATGTTGGATAAGAAACATATGGCACTGGGGCTTTTAGACCCAGTTAGTATTTCCCATGAGAAGCAACCTCCAGGTTATCCCTTTTTTACACAACAATTCAAACTAGCATGTTCAATGGTGCCATATGTAATTTATTAACATGAATGGGCTACGTTTTTGTAATTAAGCCCTAGATGACTTCCGCAAAAGGTGTAATTTTCAAAACCTTACTGAACAAATAGGTTTCATTCAATGCTTTACGGACATAACAGAGCACAGGAAAGTAATATTGCTCCTATCAAAAAGGCAATATATACATACAAAGATGAAAAACCACATTAATTCAGATTCTGCGCTTAGATTGATTGCCACTTCAGATAAGTGGTCTAAACTAAGTTTCACCTCTATTTTGCATGGAATGGAAGAGGGAAAAATTCTTTTAAGTTCTCGAAGCAAATAAACAAGTACATAAATCAAACAATTTAACAAGCTTCCTATTATTTTTCAAGCCTTTAATAAGTGATACAGAGTTCAGGAAGATAGCATTCTGGGCCTTAAAAAGCCATTTCAAAACAGGTATCCCAGATGACAAGAGCAAAACTACATGTACTCTTGTTGATATCACCTAGGAGATCAAGCTTTCAAGACAGCCCCCAGTTTCATGCAATTCATCCTCAAGTGCCCCATAGCCTTTGCTCAGCACAGCCCACACAAGAGACAGGAAAAGGGTTTTGCTTTGTACTCACTCTTACAAAGTTGTCAGGGAACAAACCTCTCCTGCCATTGATCTGTCCCTCCCACCAGCCTCCATCCTCCTTCCTGATGTTGGTGATGACCTCACCCACGCTGATCGTCAGCTCATCATCGTGCTGGGCCTGGTAGTCAAACTCCACTATGGCCTCCACTGGAAGAAACAGGGAAAAAAAAGAACAGTTTAGATGAGATGTAGCAGAAGTTCGAAGCCCAGCATCCATGGAAGGACAGTAAAGTCATATTATTAAAGGGACTGCCCCTCTATGAATATTTAAAATAACAGAGCCACACAGCAACCCAAGTTTGGTTAACCTTAAGCCTATAGCATAGAAACCACAAAGTGCTGGTCTTGGTCAGACACAGACAGCGTGGCCTACAGCTCTCAAGGCTACTAGGGGCTTCGGCATGGAAACCACATGATGATAGCAGCCTAACAATATTTGCTCCAGCCAAGGGGAGTCCAGGATCATTTTCCCAAGTGTAGAGACTGCAGACAACAGTCTGAGAAAGGGACCTTGATTCACCTCTCTCTTAGTGTTAACTGTGTGATATGAACCTCCCTGGGTTTTGGTTATGCAAAATATGGGCCATAATTTCCACCCTCCAGAGAAAACACCCATCTCTCAATGACAACACATGTAAAGATGGCTGGTATAGACAGCCAATAGCACCCAGAACCAGTGTCTTAGACTGCCTATATCAGGACCATGACTGGCCCCTCAACAGATGAGTTCCTAGGCAGCAGTACATACTGTAGATTGTCCTCCTAATCGACGGAAAATTAAGTATCTCTCATATTTGCTAAGAGGCAAAGGTAATAGGTGAGGAAGATGAGTCTTCTTGTTCACGAAGTGCCACAGCAAACCAGCAGAGATAACCAATCCAGAGATTAGTTAACATGTCCATACACTGATTTTGCAATTCATTTAGGTTTGGGCTCTTCTTCATGCCCAGCTCAAAACAAACCAAACTCAACACCATTTTCTTTTTCATTTGCAAACTCCATATGAATAAATGGATGGATACATGCACACACACATTACACACACAAAAAAAGGGTAGTTAAAATTAAATGAAACCCCAAGCATTAAATTAGCAACTTAGAAGTTATGATAAAATATTGTAAGAGGAAATGTTAAACAAACTCTGTAAAGAGCACACATATTAAAACTAACTCAAAATGTATTGCAGACATAAATCTAAGATCTCAAACTATAAAGCACTTTTGGGTTTGTGAATTTTTTATTACCATATAATAATCATACATATTAATTGGGGTCATGTGATATTTCAACACATGCACACAGTATGTATTGATCAAATCAGGGTAATTAGTAGTTCCCTCTCCTCGTCATAGCCTTACATTTGGAGCCTTTGAATTTTTTTCTACCTAAGAAAGCATAAGAGAAAATCCTAATGACTTTAACGATCTTTGGCAAAGATTTTTCATATAGGAGACAAAAGGTGCAAATGAGTTTAAAAATTCACTGAGGTTGGCATTCCAGAAAAAAAGGCTGGCAGGAGAGTGAGTTCCCATCACAGGGGCTTTGCACATCCATTAGGAATGAGTTTCCAAAGCATTTCCAGCTTAGAATATTCTATTCACCCAGACTGTTCACTCATAATGTCAGCTAAACCAGCCAGTTCAAAAGCAATGCAAAACGGAATTTCCTTTTCCTCAATCATTGTTTCATTCTCAAATTAGCTGGTTCATTCCACTATCATAAGTCTGCCCAGGACAAAGCTGAGTTTTGACCCACTGTCATTACTTATCAACGGAAAGAAGGTGTGTAAGAGCATAAACAAGGCAGCTTTTTCCACTTTCTTCTGGTTGCTGACGAGCAACCCAGCAGTTAAACTGAGCCATTAGGACAATGAGAACCAGATCATTTTAAAAAGCAGCTTTTCAGCCAGGTGCAGTGGCATGTGTCTTGGGTCCCAGCTACTAAGAAGGCTGAGGCAGGAGAACTGTGTGAGTCCACCAGCCTAGGCAATATCCCTAAGAAAAAGCAAGAACCATCCCTAAAAAGGAAAATGAAACAAAACAAACACAGCTTTTTTCGAATCACCTAGAGAGTGATCTACTGAAGCTTTGCTATAGGAACTGAGATTCCAGTACCCATTGTTCATGTGCCAGACGCTGCTTCCTACACTATCTCATTTCCTAATTAAATAGCATGTTGCCCATCATCCCAATTAAAGAACCTGAAGCTCAGCAAGGAAGTTAAGCTCATTTTCTGAGCCAGAACTCTCCAAAGTAGGATGTATCCTCTTCAGGGATCTGCTGACATGATGGCAGAAAAACAATGTCTTTTTATTTTATTTTAAAAAGAAAAAAATCAACTTTGCTGCTATTTCATGTACAAAATGATCCTAGCTTCTTCAGCCAGCCTCTAGGTCAGACAATCAGGAGGTCCCTCCTGGGCCAAAAAGTAGACCAAAAGATAGTGGAACCATGGAGTGTTGGACAAGGAGCCCTTCTAGAGGGTTCTGACAAACATACTGTATACATCTGACCTTTTGGCACTAAGATCACCTCACCAAATGGAGTATCATCTTGAAAAGATGTGTATGAAGACAGCAGGAATAATCAACAATATGCAACTAGAAGCCAAGTAATCAAGCCAGGAGTAATGAGGTATGTCTACAACCCCAGCACTATGGGAGGCTGAAGCAAGAGGATCCCAAAATTAAGCCCAGCCCAAGCAATTTAGTGACTTAGTGAGACCCTGTCTCAAAATTTAAGGAGTTGGTGGTGCATGCCTGTAATCCCAGCACACGGGAGGCTGAGGCAGGAGAAATGCTGGGAGTTTGAGGCCAGCCTGGGCTACACAGTGAGTTCAAGGCCAGCCTGAACTACATAGAAAGACCCTGACTCAAAAAAAAATGTAAAGGCTAGTGCTAGGTGTGGTGGCACACGCCTATAATACCAGCACTTGGAAGGCTGAGGCAAGAGGATCACCATGAGTTCTAGGCCAGCCTGAACTTCACTACAAGATCTTGTCTAAAATATATATATATACACACACACACACACACACACACACACACACACACAATCTCCAGTACTGAAAAGAGAAGGAAAAGATGAAGAGGAGAGAAGAGGAGAGAGAGGAGGGAAGGGAAGACAGAGTTGTTACTTCAGATCTTAAAGAGGGCCCTTTGCCAGCCACATATGGAGCTAAATACAAGGACAAGTCCATCATATCTTATAGAGATGATCAAATAACTCCCAATTATCAAGATAATTTGTAAAATGAGTTACTTCTACCCATGGTGTAGGTGTAAAAGTTGAGCTCTCAGGATTAGCAAAATTTAAAAACTATATACCCGAACCATGAAGAAACTGTCTTTGTTTTCCCCCAATTGTATATAGCCATACAATCCTACATTTTCCAGAAGTTTGCTAACTAATGGACATTTAGAGGCTTCTCTGGGATTTCTTCAATTTTAAATTTGTATATAGTCGTGTGCTACGTAACAACATTTCACTCAAGGATGGACCACATATGACAGTGGTCTGATCAGATTATACCACATAGTGAGGGTACAGCCATCCTAGTTTATGTAAGTACTCCATGAGGTTCACACAGTGAAGAAATCACCTAACAAGATGTGTTTGAGAACGTGTCTCCGTCATTAAGTAGCTCATGATTGTATATGTATATATACACACACATATAATCTACAAATAAATGTACAATATTCAATTTCTTTTTTAACAGGTGTTTTGTTTTGTTTTGTTTTTGAGACAGGCTCTCACTGTGTATTTCAGGTTGGCCTTGGATTCACTATGTAGCCCAGGCTGGCCTCAAACTTCCACTGACCCTCCTGCCTCAGCCTCCCAAGTACTGGGATTACAGGTATGTGCCACGACCCCCAGCTAACAGGTATATTTTTAAACAAGAAACAAAAAGGCTCTCCCCAGGGCTGAAGCCATTAGCACCTGGAGAGGAAAGCTCATGGCTTTTCTGAGGGGAAACATAAAGAGTGTGGTAAGTTGAGTTGGGGGAAGCCAGGCCTGCAGGAGTGGAGGGCTAAACAGGGAGGTTTCAAAGAAAGGGTCTGGTCTGGGGGCCCATCGTGCTAGCGAACTAAGGCCCTGTGTCATCTCAGGGACTCAGGACCTGACCAACTTGCAGAGCACAGCCTTACTTCTTCCTTTCCAAACAGTAAGTTGCACTTGCTCTGTTCTCTATGTGAACTTTACCAAGGAAAAGCTGGCAGAAGATAAAACAGAATCCACTTTGGGCAGATGCTTACAAGGGAAAGGACATCCTGGTTTTTCCTCAGTCTTTCTTTCCATGAGCCCAAGGGCATGGCTTCAGGGATGCCTACTAGGAGGAAGGCTTGGGATTAGGGATTGGGGACGCGAAGATAAATAAAACATAACTCCATAACATTTGAGTCTTCTTCCAATCTCCTATCTAGCTGGTCTTTCCTGGCTTACCTTTTCTTTAAGCTCCCAGTTGAAAGAAAATGTAGCCCTCTCTTCTACACTGAAGCAGTCATGTGTACCTTCTCTGCCACTGGCCCCACACCACTTTTCTGGTTCCTCCCGCTCCCAGACTTCCCTGACCCTGCCACTGAGGCCATTGAATGCTGCAACTGCTGCCTGCGTGTCCTCCTGGGGAGCTTCTAAATGCCTTCTCGGTATGGATCATCCTCAGTACCACCATACCCCCCTGTGAGCCCCCATGACAAGCAGTAGGTGCTCAATACAGACTTGACAACCCAATTGTGCAGCTTGCATTGTGTACTGACAGTTTTCTGCCCAACAAAGGCCCTACTAAAATGTCAAGTGTCAATCACATTTTTGCAAATTGAGTCACATTCTTCTGTGCACTAAGGGAGTCTGCTATTTAAAAGATCCTGTGGTTAATTCTTCTGTAACATGAATAATCACTTCCTGCTTTACCTTTCCTGTCAACATGAATTTTTACATGAGTTTCTCTAAAGGTAGGAAACCAGTGCATGGCTCTGCTAAGAGCTCCTAAATCCTGAGATATCCTTCTGCAACTCTCTTTAAGGACCTGTTCCTATGTCTTCTGTAACTTGTACAAGGTTCAGGATTTTTCTATCCAATGTGTGTGGCTACTGAGTACTTGGCATGGGGCTGGTCTGGGTGGGAATGTGCTGTAAAAGTACACCATGTTCCAAAAGATTTATTTAAAGGGAAAAGAGAAGGTGAAGTAGCTCACTGATAATTTCTTGTACTCACTGCACATTGAAGTGATACTTTGGATATGTTGGGTTAAATAAATGTTATCTAACTTAATTTCACCTCTTTTATAATTAATGTGGCTGCTAGAACATTTAAAATTATATGTGGCTTATATTATATTTCTATTGCATAGTAATGGTGTATAATAATGCTTGGCAAGCAGACAAAAAGGTCTCAGACTGTGCAAACATGGCCAAAATACTCTCAAGAGCCCATGAGAAAGTCTGCCCCAAGACTTTTTTTCCTTGCCTTCAGGAAGCTGCAGCTTAACTATAGCACGGACAAAACAAATTACCTAAGGTTTTTAAAAAAATTTTTAATGGTACCATTTGAGAGAGAGACTACCTCAGCATGAGCACAAAATTAAAACATTAAGCTAAGTAAAATATAGCAGAGGTGTAATTAGGACAACAGTAAACAAAATCCCATATTTAAAGACACCATAAATTATAAAACTTAAGAACATCTCCCCATCTGAAAAATACCACCCTTCAGCTGCCTGCTGTGCCAAGCACCAGCCTCCACAAGTTTGCTCCATCTACTGTAGCTGCGAAAACTAAAGCTACAGTTACCCCGTGTTATGAAAAGACTGAGCCAGGGGAGATAAGAGATCTGCTTAGAAATGCAAAACAGTTCAATCTTCCCTATCTCCGCCTTCAAATTTACTGAATGTCTTCTCCCCCAAAAGATGAAATGGGTGGTTTTTAACTGTCGGTTGGCTAAGCCAGCTGCCAAGCTGCTGCTTCTCAGAGCCAGCTTCTCACGGTGGTGATGGCGGTGGCGTTTCCTATGCCCCACTCTGTGACCTGGCCCTGCCTGCCTCACTCACTGTACACTCTTCCTCTCCCAGACCCAGTGCTGCAATTTCACACTGGCTTACCCCAACCTTCCTGCAAGCCCCATATGGAAAAAGCCTATCTTTCCCAAGATCCTATCTCCCTCACCTAGCATCATGTTTGCCTCAATCAGTATTTGAATAAACTAGAAAGCACGAAAGAAAATGAGTCTCCAATTAATTTCTTTCAGTCTATACACAGACACATGATGTCACAAGGCTCTAAGGAGAGTTTTAAATTAAATCATTACAAACAGAAGCAGAAAAGTTACACACTTGCTGTTCTATACTTTGTTGTAGGAATTACAAATAAAAATTGAATATGAATTTTTCAGTCCTCTGACAGAAGAGAATATAGACAATCAAAATGTAACTTTACACCAGAAAACATTTCATCAAAAAAGGCTTTGACAACTGATTACTAGTAATAGGAAAAACATCAGTTTTTTTTTCTTCCAAAACAGGGTCTAACCCTTGAACTCAACATGATCCTCCTGCCTCAGCCTCCCAAATGCTGGGATCACAGGGGTGTACCACCACTCCCAGCTTAGATATCATTTTGTCAAATCCTTCTCTTAATGTTACAGAAGAACTGAAGTCTGGAATGTTCCAGGACTGAGACTTAAGAGAGCTAAATCAAGGCAGCCTTAGAGGAGGACTCTGCTTTCTGAAATGACAACCTACAGGAGACAAGGAAAAATCTAAAGCGAAGAACAAGAAACTGAGGCCAGCTAGACGCAGCATTTCATGCCATTGGAGGGATTTTCATCCCCATACAGCACAGTTTCCAGAATACCACATTAGAGCACATTGGTTACAGAGATTAACAGGTTTCATTTTGGCAGATTTGTACACACACATAACATACTTTCATCATTTTTCCCATTACTCCCTTGACCTACCTTCCCCCTAGCTTTACATTTGGGGTGGGTTTTAATGCGTATAATCTATTCCAATAGTATTCATAGCCCATTACCTGTCCTTCTACCTTTCTTCCCCTCCCCCTTATTCTATTCCTCTTGTCTAATCATAGTCTCCCTCTACTTTCTTGTCCTCTTTTTTAGATTCCACATGTTATGAAGAACATGAAATATTTGTCTTTCTGAATCTAGCTTACTTCTCTCAGATCCACTTTTTTTTTGCAAATGACAAAATTTCCTTCTTCTTATGCTTGAATACTACTCCATTGTGTATATATACTGCATTCTCTTTATCCATTCTTTCATTAATGGGTGCTTAGGCTGGTTCTGCATCTTGGCTATTGTGAATTGTACTTCAGTAAACATGGGTATGTGGGTATCTCTGTAGCATGCTGACTTTATGTACTAATTTACACTCCAACCAGCAGCATAGAATGGTTCCTTTCTCCCCTGCATCCTCAACCAGCAATTATTGTTTTTTATATTTTTTGATGATAGCCATTCTGACTGGGGTGAGATAGAATCTCAATGTAGTTTTGATTTACATTGCCCAGTGGCTAAAAATATTGAACTTTTTTTCATATACTTATTGGCCATTTGTCCTTCTCTTGAGAAGTATCTGTTCAATTCTTTTGCCCATTTATTGATTGGCTATTCGATTTTTTGAGGTTATGTCTTTTGAGTTCTTTATATAGTATACACATTAACTTGCTGTTGGAAGAGTAGCTAGCAAGGATTTTTCTCCCATTCTGTAGACTGTCTCTTCACTCTGTTGGTTGTTTCCCTTGGTGTACAGAAACTTTTTAATTTGATATATTTTCATTGGTTTATTCTTGCTATTTCCTGTGCTATCTGGAGTCCTATTTAAGAAGTCCCTGCCTTGTGCCTATAGCTTCAAGTATCTTTTAAAGATAAAAATTAAAAGCCTCTATGATGTATATTTAAGAACTTATGGCTGTAGATATTAGCTCATCAAGGTGGTTGACAATGTTTGTGCCCCAGGGAGAGATCACTCTCCATTTGGGAAGGAGGTACCATTTGGGGGAGCTTTCTCTCCCCTATGAGATTTAGTCTGATGACACTGCCCATCAGCGTGCCCTGCAGTATGCCA
>PVJX010027381.1:0-24923 GCA_004027295.1 Dolichotis patagonum | reverse complement strand
CCTGGGGTCCTTTCCCAGTCCCTTCGTCTCAGGAGGACTTGGAGCTTTAGGAGCTGATGGGTGAAGAAAGGGCAGAGGCTTTGAGAGAGGAGAGGGAAAGGATGGATGAAGCGATAGAGAGGTGAGAGAGCCAGGAAACTGAATGAAACTGCTGGCTGACTACAGCCACAGCGGTACGCCCTCGGAAATACAGTGGGGTTTTTTTCAGCTCCGAAAATAGCCTGTATGCCAGAATCCTGCAAGAAGACAGGCTTGGTTTCTTCAATTATTGATTCAGCAAACATTCAAGGTGCCATCTCTGCGCCAACTCTCCCATAGCCCTCTCCCTTGGGCGTACCTTGATCTGGTCTCTAGATATTTGTGTTCCTATTTTAGGGTGAGTGGGAAGGAGGGAGAGAGATTGGGATCTGTCTTGCACACTTGGACCTAGGTTTTTGTTCTGTTCCTGCCACTTTTAGACCGTGGTCTTGAGGGAATTCCTCATCATTGCTCTCTCAGGGGACCACCTAGCACTGCCGCAGAAGGCTAAGCTGGGGTTCTTCATCAGGAGGTGGGTGTCCAGGACCACAGAGGCTCCAGGTCATCGTCTGGGCCCCAGTCGGCACCCTTCCTCCCAGCCACACTGGGATGAGACTTTCCTTGTGCGTACAGGCTGGTTACCCCATCTCCAGCACTGCACCCTGATTCTGAGCAGGAAGAGGGGTAAAAGGCAGGTCAGAAAGTCACACCAACTGAAGGAGGCCTCTCTCATCCTTTTAAACTTTTACTGTAAACTAATTTCCAAAGACAAGAATTGGAACTGAACTATTTATAAATAGCAGGACCATGTTACCTTGGGACCATATGATATGCAGAGAGTCATGAGAGTTTTAAGAGTTGGAATTGAACCAATTTCAGGGTTACAGAGAGGTTGCAGAAATTGTGTAAAGAACTTCCATGTACCCTTTGGCCAGATTGTGCAGGGGTTAGCAGTTCACCATTTGATAACCATTTGGGTTATCATTTGTAAGTAGTACAGTGCGATGATCAACATGAGAAAATCAATGCTAATATATTATCTAACCTGCAGATCTTTTAAAAGTTTTGCCAAGAGTCCCACTAACTCTTTTTGGAAGAAAATTTTACTTTGGTCCTTTTTTGAAAAAAAAAATTTTTTTTTTAAATTTTGATCCAGGATCTAATCTTAAGAACATGTGCATTTAGTCACTCTGTGTCTTTGGTTGCCTTTTTTTTTTTTTTTTTAATTTTTTGCAGGACAGGGTTTGAACCCAGGATCTTCACCTTGAGTCACCTCTCTGCCCCTTTTTATTTTTTAATTTAATTTATTTTTTTTTCTTCTTACATTTTTGCAATACATAACGATTACAGCCCTCATGAAGTCCATGTACATTCACCTTTCCATTCTTTTTATGCCCTCCCACCCTATTTCTTGGTCAGTTTGCTTTTTGCAGATGACCAGTCTCCCTAATTCCTAGTATCTTTTATTTTGCTCTTTATGTTTCCCACATTTAAGCTTATGGGTCTGATTTATTTCACTTAACATTATGTCCTCAAAATGCATCCATTTTCCTACAAAATGACTAAAGTTTATTTTTTTAATGGCAGAATAGCACTGCATTGTGTATGAATGCCATATTTTCTTTAGCCATTCATCGATATTGGTGGACATGGAGGCTGTTTCCAAGATTGAGTCATGATGAATTGCACTGCTATAAATATGGTATACAGGTATCACTGTAACATGACATCCTTAACTCTTTTGGAAAGATAACTAGAAGGGGAATAGCTGCAATCTCTAGTTTTAGTTTTTTGGGGAGTCTCCATACTGATTTCCATAGTGGTTATACTAGTTTACACTCCCACCAACCGTGGAGCTTCTCTCCCACCCCACCCCCAGCCTCTAGCATTTCTTTTTGGTTTGGTTTGGCTGGGTTTTGGGTTTTTGTTTTTTCTTGCTTTGTAATGCGTGCTGGCCTTGGACTCACAATGTAGCTCAGGATGGCCTCGAACTCTGAACTCCAGCAGTCCTCCTGCCTCAGTCTCCCAAGTGCTAGTATTACAGGCACGCGCCACCATACCCAGCTTCGCCAGCATATGTTGTTATCTGATGTCTTGATAATGATAGCCATGATTTCTGGGGTAAGATGGAGTCTCAGTGTAGCTTTAATTTGCATTTCTGTAATAGAGATATTAATGTTTTTTCATGTGCTTATTGGCCCTCTGTACTTCTGAAAAGTGTCTCTTCGTTTTGGTTGCCCATTTTTTGATGGGTTCTTTTTTTGGTGAAGGCCTAATATTTTTGATTTTTATATATTCTAGATGTTAGTCCTCTGACTGAGGAGTATCTGGCAAAATTTTTTTTCCCATTCCATAGATGTCTCTTCATTCTGTTGGTTTCCTTTGCTGGGCAGAAGCTTTATAATTTGATAGGATCCCATCTGTTGTTCAGAAAGTCCTTGCCTATGCCTGTGACTTTTACCTGTTTAAAAAAAAACAGTTGTACCTATTTTATGTTCCAGCAGATTAAATATTTGTGTTTTAACATTTGGATCTTTGATCCAGTTTGATTTAACTTTAGTACATGGTGAGAGATAGGGGACTAGACTCAGTTTTCTGCATGTTCCCAGCACTTTTGTTGAAAAAAAGCCGTCTTTCCTCCAGCTAGTTGTCGTTAACCACTGTCACAGCCCCCTCCTCTGTGTCTCTCTTGGTCTTGGCGTCTTCAGGGGATGATGTTACTGTTGAGTCACTGCGTAGGCTCCTCTCCATCCAGGTTTCTGCTCTTGCTTCATGAAGGTGCTCACATGGTTCACTTTTGGCAGGAGCACCACAGGGCTGCTCGCCTCACAGAACCTCTTTCCCAAAGGCCTGTGACACCTGTGGGCTTCATCATTGGTGTCGTTCCAGCTCTGTTGTTTGAAGGCTCATTTCCATGGTGCAGTCACTGTTTTTCTCTGTGACTGGTAAGCTGCTTGGGGCTGTTTCCCAGGACCATAGAAATCACGCCTTTGGGGCTGGGGTGTAGTTCAGGGCAGAGCATTTGCCTTGTTTCTCATCAGACTTTCACCTCTCATCTTCATCTTCCTATCCCGCTATTCCTTCCTGAGTATGATGGGATTGCCTGGCTGCCTTCCACGTGAAAAACTCTCTGGGAAGCCCCCTCTTGTTGAGAATTGTGTCCACCCTTAGCTGTGGGAAACCTGGGAACCCCACTGATTTTTGTTGTTGTTTCATTTTGATTATGAGGCTGTCCCCTGGGGAATAAACAAACTAGGTAAGCTACTCACTGCCTAAAGGCATCTGTGTGAGGGTTAAACGTTGAGTGATATTTAAAGTATCTGTGCCCACCCTCTGGGAAGAGGGCTTCGTTTATTTGTTTTGTTGAAAGGGGGCAGTCAGGTAGTTCCTTTTAGAAATGGGTCACTGATTAAATATATTCCTGGTCCTTCTTGCCCAAAAAAACATGATAAGGTTTATTTGAAAATTGAGGGGTAAGAGCGAAACTGGCTCTGCAGAGCAAATTGGGCCAAAAAGGAGGAAAAGAAAAAGCAAAAATGAAAGTACACCTGGTCTGGAAGACAGAGGGCGTAGTCCCATGAAGAGTCAGGATAGCGGGTTCCCTTTGGTATCCCCCCATCCCATGTCATCCACATCTCTTGGGAGTCCACCAGAAGCTCTATACACAGGGTCCCGAGAGGCAGGGCTATGTGGATCCAAGAATCTTCGCCACACCTCTCTTCCCACCCAGCCTGAGCAGATTCCTGTGGTCACACCCCTAGTGGGTGGCAGAACAGGTCCGCACACTTTAGCTGCCACACTGTAGTTGCTTCTGGCATTCTGTAGTCTCTAAATTGACTGATAGAAACCCTTCCCACTGCGGAGCTAAGGCACTGTTACTCTCTGGAGCTCTTCCAAATGGTCCTGTCTCCTAGCTGAAGACAGCGTCATGGGGGTATTAAATAAGAGCCGACCTCGAGGTTCCTTAGATTTGGTTGTTTTCTCCTCCCTTGCTGTTCACGAGGGCTGTCTCTTAGGTCAGGGGCCTTTCATTTATTGCCCACTGACCATAACGAGGAAAGATGTTGCAGGGGAAAACAGAATAATGGAATAATGGCTTTATAAATAAGCACAACTTGCAGTTTTTAAAATATTTAACAGAGAGAGGGAACTGTAAAAACTTCTCCTGCCAGTTACAAGAATTGGAATTTTAAAATTCCTTTGTCATAGAGTCAGTATAAAAGAGCATAAAAATTTAATACCAGTTGGCAGCAAAACTCTTCTTTACCTCACTGAGAATTTTACACTGAACCTCATGAAATAATACCAGTGCATGGCAGAAGTAAAGAATGCTGCTAGAAAAAGGTAAATCAGGATACAGAGTTCTGTGTACCAGAAGATCACAGCTCAGTTTAAAATATGTACAGAGGGAAAAGCTGAGCAAGAAATGTCGTAAGATGTGAATTAAGAGCAGTTCTCTTTTGATGGAAGGATCCTAAGTGATATTTTCTATAAGTTATTCCACAGTTTCCAGCATTTTTTAAAATCACAAACAACAGAAGACCTAGAAAACGTGGAAATAGTAACCACCGTGGAAGAGAGAATCATCTGAGCCCTTGGCAGAGGACGGAGCTATTTGCTGGGAAGTCAGAGCTGAGGGCCCCACAGTGCAGTTACTGTTTCTCCTCTTCCCCTTGGGTGCTGTTTCATCTCCTCCGCCTGCCCGTTCTTCCTTTCTTTGTTTTTCTCTTAATGTAAGGGAGGTGATGAGATTTTTTTTTTTAGTGATACTGGGGATTGAACCCAGGGCCTTCACACTGAGCTGCATCTCGAACATTTAGACAGGGTCTTGCTGTGTAGTTCAGGCTGGCCTTGAGCTTATAATGACCTTCTGTCCTAGCCTTCTGAGTGTTGGAATTACGGGCATGCACCACCAACCCTGACCCCTTTGAAATTTGTTTATTTTATTTATTTATGTTTGAGACAAGCTCTTAAGGCTGGTCTAGGCTGGGCTCAAACTTGTATCAGCCTCCGAGTACTGGGGTTACAGCCCTGAGCCACCATGGAAATTGACTCTTTAAAGCCACTGGTAGAAGTTACATTGGGTGAGAGGAAATTGTAGTTTAGGAGGTTCTGGGAAAACCCCTGGATCAAAAAGTATCTGCCAACAGAGAGAGTAGGATGTGAAGCGCTGTGCCATTGAGAACTTGGCCTTTGGGTCGACCCTTTCCTGAAGATGCGCATACATCAGCAGGAAGCGGGCACACCACAAGGCTCCACAGTCCTTTGATATCAACATGAATTCTGACATACACCCCAAGAGCTATGTGAGAGCCGCACTTTCCAAAGGCTGGCTTTTCTGTGGTGGCTCTGGGAGTCCAACCCATGGACACACTCTACACTGTGGCCCTTTCATGTTTTAATTTCGAGACAACGTGTCACCAAGTTGCCCAGGGGATCCGAACTTACTCCTGCCTGGGCCTCCCTCAGGGCTCACGCTACAGGCAGGTGCCACTGTGCCATCTGTAAAGTAAACCTTTTGTTTCGTTCTGTTTTGTTGTTTGGTGCTGGGAATGAAACCCAGGGGCTCTCTACCACAGAGCTACGTCCCAGCCTTCTTAAAATTCTATCTTGAGATAGGCATTCACTAAGTTGCCCAGGTGGTATTTGAACTTGGAATCCTCCTGTCTCTGCCTCCCTCCGTGCCAGAATTGTAGGATGCGCCACCACACACGTCTGAAAGTAAGCTGTTAATTAAGAGAGCTCCACTGGGGTCTGCGCTCTCCAGTAGGCAGGGTGAGGATCCCATGGGAAGAGGTGGCTGAAGACAGACACAGAGAGCAGAGGTTGTGAAGACCGAGGGGCCCTATGTGTCCGAGTCTGTCTTGGGGATGCCCAGAAGTCAGCAGGCCCCTCCTTCTGTAGGCCACGTGCTTCAGAAGAGGGCCTCCAAGCCCAGCGTCCTGGGGACCCTGCCATGCATCCCCCACACCCTGCACCCCAGTGCGCACTGGAGCAGGTCATCTCTTACCCAAGGCAGAGGAGATGAGCGGATCGGTACCAGGGCCCTAGGGAGGCAGCGAGGGTCAAGGCTCACTGGCGCAGGTCTTTTGCTCACGTGCCTAAGCACTGGTCTAAGCACCAGAGACCTCTGATTCTCTGGCAGCCACGAAGAGTTCAGGTTCCACACCCGTGAGCCCAGCACTCAGGAAGCTGAGGCAGAGCGCCCTTGTGTCTCAGGAGGAAGCAGCTGGGAAGCACCACTTAGGGGTGGGCCTGCTCCCCCACCCCTCGCAGTGAGCTCCTCCCCAGCGAGGCAGCTAGATGAGGAGGCCACCATGGCCAGGGTGGTCAGGGAAAGGTCAGCAGCCGTAACCAGGGACCGGTGTGGGAGCCTGAGAGAGCGCAGTCGCTGGCTGTCACTCCTGCAGGTCCTCACTTCTTTCTTTCCTTCTGCGTGAACAGTAGTGAGAAGGGTTGGGGCAGACACTGCAGACACAGTCCATGCAGCGCACACTCTCAGAACCGTCGTGAGGGACTGTTGCAGGAAGCGACTCTGACTTCCACTGTGCTCAAGCAGAACCGCTGCTCCCCAGGGTCCCTGCAGCAGGCCCACCAGACTCTGGCCCTCACCTCTGTGCGCTGGGAGCTGAAACTTGAAGGAGAACAGAGGTGGTGATGGAAGTAGGGCCAGCTCCTGTGGCGCCAGAGCCACACCTGGCCCAACCCGAGCCAGCCAGGGGCAGAGCTCTGAGGACCGAGGGCTCTGGGCTGGGGTTCAGGCTCTGGCAAGACGGAGCGATTTAGAAGCCTAATGTACATAGCTACAGAGAGGCCATGAGTTTGCAGAGATGGCCAGTCTCAGAGAGAAGCCGGGGAATGGAACAGACTCGCTGAGAAAAGCACAGAGAAGAGACTGTGAAATGGAGGCTGAGGCAAGAGGATCTCAAGTCCAAAGTCCAGCCTGAGCAACTGAGAGCTTGTCTCTAAAAATAAAAATAGGGATGGGGGTGTAGCTCAGGGTAAAGGCCCTAGATTCAATCCCCAGAAGACAGAAAAAGACAGACAGAAACACACACATGCTATGAAGTCCAAGAGAGGCAGACACAGCACAGGGGCCACGTGCCGGCGCTCCCGTGCTCGGCAGATGAGGCGTCCCCGTGCTCCTATATTCCCCTTATCCTTACAGTCAACCCCTACCAGGTCAGGAGACTTTCTGTTCCTTTAATTGAAGAGGAAGGGTGAGCCAGGGGGCCCATGAGATTCAGAGTGCAAAGGACAGAGCTGGGCATGGTGGCACACGTGTAATCCAGCACTCGGGGAGGCTTAGCTGGGAGGGTCCCTGTGAGTTCAAGGTCAGCCTGGGCTACACAGTAAGACACCACCTCAAAAAAAAGTGCACTCCTGACAGAGCGTAGGGCCTTCTTGACTTCCTGAGCTGCAGTCCAGCCAGCCAGCGCTCCGTGGTGTGTATGAGTTCGGTGATTGCATAGGTCTCAGCACCACCACACCCCATGGCATGTGGCGAGGTGCCCACAAAGCCTGTTTTTGTTTACTTACTTTTTTTTAAAATTTCACTTAAATAGCCAGTTTACATCATTCCTCGAGTTGAAGCCAAGGACCTGGAGAGCTGATTTCTTGTTACCTAAGTTAGAGCCCAGGGTGAGAGGATGCAGGGCATGGTAATCAACAGGTGAGCGCCACTTAAAAGAGTGCAGACGGCTGTAAAAACTGCGAGTTTAAATGAGTTTAAAACAACATGAAAGCCGGGCATGGCGCACTCCCGTAATCCTAGCACTCAGGAGGCTGAGGCTGGAGGATCGTTGCAAGTGCGAGACCAGCCTGGGCTACAAAGTGAGCGCATGGCCAGCCTGAACTGCATAACGAGACCCTGTCTCAAAAAGACAAAAATCAATCAACTCAATCAATCAACGTGAAACCACCGGTTTATTAGCAAAGAAAGAGATCCCAGCGGGCAGGCTGCGCTGGGAGGCTTCATCTGGTCGCCCGCACAAGTGGCCTCCAGGTGGCGCCGCTGCCTGCGAAAGCTGAATCCGGGTGGCCTGAGATGCACCCCACGGGGCAGGAAGCTGGGAGGCTGTGTGTGTGTCTGCAGAGGCGGCTTCCTCCTTCTGGACTCACCCCCAACCTCCTCCTGAACGGCTCCTGAACGTGATGCACGCGCACTGGCTGCTTCCTCCCAGCTTGCAGGAACCAGCAGCGAGGCCCGCAGCTGGGGTGGGCAAAGCAGAACGCGAAGGTCCCGGCAGCCAAGTCCAGAGGGGAGGAGGAGGTGCCTCAGTTCCCTCAGACATGCAGGGCCCTGATGGCCTCCCCAGGACGCCCCTTCGACCTGTTTCTGGTTTAAGGGGAGGAAGGGCCCCCAGGGAGCACCTCCCCCCTATAAAACTTTACACTTATCTATGAGATACATTTCTAGGTCACGTGTGTGCTGCCTGGAAAACACTCAGGATTCGTAGTCACAAAAATTAACAAAAAAACAGCGAACTCATTAAAGTAGAATGTTTATGTTTTTATTAGCAAGACTAACATTCAACACTGAATTATAGAGGCCGCTTTCACTAAGTCCACTTCTGCTGAGTCAGTGCCTCAAGGTTTGAAAAATACAGGTTCATTTTTATTTCATAAAATTTGCTTGACAGGAGTAAGATCTAATCAACATTTTTAAACAATTGATTTGCTAAGCCCTAGTATTGTGTTTAACCTGACCATTACTGATTCTTTAGAGAGAAAATGTGAGTTTCTCACTCAGCAATTTGGGAATTGTCTCCTCACCCTAACCCATCCGTAAATGTGCAGCCTTCACTGGGGAGAAGCCATGTGTCATGTGTAGGCCTGTCTGCTATCACATTCTGCTCCTTTTAGACATATTTACACTTACGTATTTATTTCCCTGTGATTTTATATTCTTTCTTGCTGTTAAGGTTTTTAGCTTTCAGTTTCCATTGGTGTGTAGATGAGGTGTGGTTGAAAAATACGGTGTTTTAACCCCAGATACATAAGACTGAGTCCAGCATGCCTATGTCTTACTTTCACTGTAAAATTTGTATTTTAGTTACTTTTTACTGTAAATTTGTACTGTAGCGTAATAGCGGGGTGGGAGTCTTAGTACCTTTCCCTGAGGGATACAGGAAGCAATCTAGGTGTTTACCCACGTGCTATGACAAACAGCGAGGTTCACGCTCATGTGCAAAACTGGCAAAATATCACAGTGAAATTTTCTTAGAGGATTGGGTCTGAAGCTCATAAAACATTATTTATAGCAGAGGAAAAACAAAATGTTTCTGCCCAAGGAACTACACAGAAAATTGTGGAGCACACTGGTGATCTGACAGGTAAGCAGGCGGGTATAGCATCACAGAGACCTACTGTCACAACAGGAAAACAAAAAAGACGCCAACTGTGCCCCTAGAAGAAAGGACAGGAAAACAGAACACACGTGCTGTCAGTGTAAGCCACGCTTGTGCGTGGAACATGCAGTTGTCGTGTGTGAAGACGGCCTTGGGTGTGACAGTGGAAGCAGTGCTTGCTTCTGTGCTAGACTTCCATTTGTGTTTACACTGTTGATCACATATGTGTTTGTTTTTTATGTCATTTTTAGGTTTTGTAAGCAAGTAAACAGCCGATGTGAAAATGCTGATGTCTGTTCTAAAGACTCGTTACACAGTGGTGTAAAGACGGCCTTGGCTGTGACAGTGGAAGCAGTGGTTACTTCTGTGCTAGACTTTTGTTTGTGTTTACAGTGTTGTTCACATAGGTTTTTATTTTTCATGTTATCTTTTTGGTTTTGTAAGCAAGTAAACAGCCGATGTGAAAATGTTGATGTGTAGTCTAAGCACGCATTACATATCTGATATTTTATTGGCATATTCCCTGCTAAGTGTACATTATACAATATAGTAGGAAGCTCCTGACAAAACAGAAGCGAAGAGAGGTGACAAGATTGCCACATAGGAAAGGAAGGCCAGGTACACGTGCCATTGGTGTAAGCAAGACAGGTGCGTGGAGCATGCAGTTGTCGTGTGTGAAGACGGCCTGGGGTGTGACAGTTGAAGCAAAGCTTATTTTTGTGGTAGAGTTCCATTGGTATTTTCACTGTAGTTCATATAGAAATTTATTTCTGATGTTATCTTTTAGCTTTTATAAACAAATCCACAGCTGATGTGAAAATGTTGATGTTCTAAATACGCAATGCACACTAAAATTTTAATTCTTTATTTATTGATATTTTATGTTCTGTTAACTATACCCTGCATAATATAAGAACTTCCTAAGGAAACAGCAAGGCCACTGAGCTGTCAAGTTTGTCCAAAAAGGCCAGGAAAGCAAAATATGATATGTGTGTATGGAATGTGCTGCTGTCGTGTGTAGGCTACCTTGGTGCGCAGATCCATTTTATTTCAAAGATAAAAAAATAAAAATCTGAAAATACAGCCATCGGGGACAACAACGTTACATACGTTGCGCATTGCCATCCCCAAGTCAGTCACCCAGAATGCAAGTTACCTGCATTCAGTTGTCCGAACAGTACCAGTGCAAACCTTTCTCTTCAGTGAACTCAGAGAAATTATGCTTTTTTTATAAACAGTGTAGTAAATATTCAATACTTTATCTTTGTAATGCTTTCTTAACTACTCGTTTTTAGTATAATAAAATTCATAAAGTTAAAATTAATGGTTCATCAACAGACATATTCTGTAGAGTAAATGTGGGTCCAACAGACCTACATTTCTGTGCCTTGATGACAAAATTAGTCTTAGGTTCCGGGTTAGTTCCTCTCAGTGTACTGCCTCTCGTTTTAGGCACATCTACCCTGTATTTCTTGCCTCTTTCTGAAGCAGTTGTGGAAGTCCTCTTTTGTGAGTGTTGCAAATCAATTCAAAACGTGTCCCTCTTACGGTCATCTTGACTTTGGGGAAGAGCCAGAGGTCTCGCGGTGTCAGATGCGGTGAATCAGGTGGGTGGAAGTGTACCATTGTGTTTCGCAAGCCTGCCCTCCATTGGATGGCACTGGGCAGCAGCAGTTGCCGTGTTTTTTATCACACCTCATAGAGACATTCAGGAAAGAGGACCTACAGAGCCACTTTAGAAAGTAGCAAGAACAATGAAATAAATGTGTCTGAGGTGAGAGGGAATATTCTGAGAGTGATTAATAGCAATGTGTCTCATACTGCAATGAATTAAAAAAACCCTAAGCCTTCATCGTATGTTTCAGTCCCTCCTTGGACTGGCCGGCCCCTCCCACTGTGCTGTGACCGTCATTCTGGGGGCTTCGCCGGCGTTAGCTAGCACTACCCTCCGAGTCAGCCCTTGAAGAAGCACTGGATGTCTATTCTGAGGCCACTGGCAAAGGTCACAGAAGCTAGCAAGTGGCCGAACTGGGCATTGAAGCCCAGTCTGGCTGCAGAGGCCACCACAGTGGCTAAAAATAGGCAGTACTGGCTCTGTAGCCAGGTTTATTAGGACAGCTGAAGTTTATGTCCAGGTAGGATCTGAGGGACTCCCCTGTCATTTTCATCTTGCTACTTAACCTCCTGAATCTTTATCTGTAAGTGGAAATAGTAACGCACATAGATCAAATTCTGTAGAGTCACTGTGAGAACTAACAGGGAAGGGAACCAGAAGCTGTGGTGTGTGTACATCAAGTGTTCTTTGCTGCAAGCTCCACCCCCATGCTCTGTGGTCACCACCGTTCTTACCATGGCTACTGCCATTATTACCGTCGTCCACGAGGTAAGGGCGGTAAGGCCACGGGCATCTCTGGTCTAGATGTCACAGCCTTCTTCCACAGGCCCTCATTCCCCTACTCGTTCTTCGGAGGACAGCCCCATGGCCGCTGTGGCCTCTCTTACCCGGAGTGGGCACTTTGCATCCCCAGGGAGCTCCCAATGAGGGCAGGGAGGCCAGGCCAGCTCTGTGGGGCAGGATTTTCCCCCAGACAGTTTCCTCCCTAAACTGTGGTGAACTTGAGCTTACATCTCAGGGCAGGCGGACCTAGAGGTCAAAAACTAAGTATTTTGTAGGCATTAGAGAAGATTATCCATGCTACCTGAGATCTGACTCACCAAGAGGAGCATTCACTCGGAGGTACACAGGAAATGTTGCAGCAAAACATCATTATATCAAGGTTGAACTTATCTTTTAATTAAACTCACATAATAAAAAAGTGAAATGACCTTCACTAGAAAGAGACATCTCATGAATCAAACAAACAGAAAAAGAGGGGCAGTCAGAGAAAACCTTGTCTGGTTTCTCCCTGGGCTGCCAGTCTTGTAGCTCCCATCACCTCCAAGCAAAGGGAAGTCATTTGTTGCAGGGCTGGGGATGGGGTTTTGTGGTAGAGCCCCTGCCGGGCTCATGTGAGACCCCCCCACCAAGAAAAGTACACACACATTGTTCAGTTTCTGAAGGCTCTTCTGGTGACTTTGCCTTGCTTCTTCCCTGCCCACTTGCCCCTGAGCTTTCTGCACCACCAGCTGCTGGAACATTCCTGAAAGGTCTGCTCTCTGGGATTTGCCTCTCCTGCTGTCTGCCCAGACCCTTACCAGCCACAGAGCAACTCCTGCTCCCTGCTTTACGAGCCCACGGCCACCCCACAGTGCAGCTCTGCAGCTTTTCTGCAGCTGCCCTCTGCCTGCTGCACAGCCCCATGTGATCGGGTGCTTTGCCCATGTGGATACCTAAGAAACACTCATGGGGGAGGGGTGTGGGCAGGAAAACCCATGGAGGTACTCCTCCCACCAGGAGCAAGTGCAGGCTTGGAGGGGCTAGGGAGATGGGGGCCATCTGGGGCGCTGTCCTCTGCTGGGACCTTAGCCATCCTTGTTTACTCATTTGTTAATGTGTGAGAAGGAAAGTTAGCTGGCAAGGCAGGGACTGCTTGTGTCCTCACTCCGTCCCCACAGGAAGTGGGTCCACATTACACTTACAGGCTGCCATGTGCTCCCTTCCTCCCACTTTCCCTTCCTCCTTCCCTTCTTCCTCCATCTGCACAGGTAAGGGTTTGCAGAAGGAGGCGGCAGTGACAAAGGAGAGCCTCCCTGCCAGGGGTGAAGAGTTGCTTCCTTCTCTCCCCTGCCCGGACCTTGCTCCATGAGCAGCCCATGGTGCGAAGGTCACCCCGAATCATCCTCCTCGGGTGGACTAGTCGCCCTTCTCCTTGACTGCTGTGCATGGTGCCGATTTGTAAGGATCTGCAGGTTCCTTTGGGTCCCTGCTGTCTTTGCTGTCCCATGCATCTGGTTTCTAGACTGCAGGGCTGGCGGGGTGGGAGGACAGGGCCAGGGCAGTCATCCCTGTGCTGTGGCTTCCATGTGTCATGCTGCCTATGCCCACAGCATGACTCCATTGAGCCAGCACAGTGGCTCGTGCCTATACCTAGGTATGTGGGAGGCTGAGGCAGCAAGAGTATATGTTTGAGCCCAAACTGGGCAACTTAGTGAGGCCCTGTCTCAAAGTAAATTTTTTTTATTTTATGTAGAAAAGGTAAAAAACAATTTCATAACAAGATGATAGGAGAATAACGATAGTTAATACATTTCATATTCTCTATAAAGTAGTTAATCAGAGTACAAGATATGGACATAAAAATTCTCCAACTGATATTAGTGCAAACCTTCCTTTTCTATAAACTGAGTCTATTAGTATCCTAACTTGTATTTTTTTCTCCCTTTTCCCTTCCTTCCTTTCTCCTTTTCCCCCATCCTACTTCCATTTTCCTTTTTAACAATTTCTTCCCATTTCATAGTATCTGTTGTACATTTTAAACTTTACTCGTTCAACTTCTCACACAAGGGCAACAATACAGTGTTTACATATGTGAGTCTGATTTATTTCAATAATGAGAGTGGTCTCATGTTGCATCCATTTACCTATCAAAGTCTCAAGTTTATCCTTCTTTATGGCTAAGTACTACTGTGTTGTATGAAAATACAACATCTTTTTTATCCACTCCTCAGTTAATGAGCATTTGGGTTGTTTCCAGGATTTAACTGTTACAAATTGTGCTGCTATAAAAACATGGGTGCACATCACTGAGTATGATATTTTTAATTCTTTTGCGAAGATATGCAGAAGAGAAATAGCTGGGTTGAATGGGACCTCTAATTGTAGCTTTTTGAGAAGTCTCCATACTGATTTCCACAGTGGTTGCACCAGTCTACACTCCCACCAACAGTGGAGAAGGGTTCCTTTTTCCCCACAGCTCCTCCAGTGTTTGTTATTAGTTGATTTCTTGATGACAGCCATTCTTTCTGGGGTGAGATGGCATCTCAGTGTTGTTTTAATTTACATCCCTCAAACGACCAATGATGTTGAACATTTTTTCATGTATTTGCTATTTGTATTTCTTCATCTGAGAAGTACATATTCATCTCAGATGCCCGTTTTTGGATTGGGTCTTTGAATACTGTGGTCTGAGGCTTTTCAGTTCTTTATATGTTCTAGATAAAAGTCTTTTGAAATTTTCTTTTTTTTTTACATTTTGGTACAGGGATTGAATTCATGACCTCACGCCTGCCAGGCAGACGCTTAAGCCTCTGAGCTAAATCCCCAGCCCCATAAAAGTCTTTTGTATGAGGAACAGTTGGCTAAAAATTTTTCTCAACCTGTGGGTTGTCTTTCACTCTGTGGGTGTTTCTTTTGATGTGCAAAACCTTTTTAATAAGATAAGACCCCAGTTGTTGATTCTTTGAACTATTTCCTGTGCAGTTTGGTTTTTGTTCGTGAACTTTCTATCTGCATCTGTGTCTTCAAGATGTCTACCTACTTTCTGTCCTAGTATATTTAGTGTTTCTGTTTTAATGTATAGATAGATCATTGATCCATTTGACTTTAGTACATGGTGATAGACATGTGTTTACTTTTGGTCTTTGACATCTAGAGAGCTGGTTTTTCCAGCACCACTTATTAAAGAAGCTATCTTTCTTACAGTGAACATGTTTGATCCCTTTGTCAAAGATACATTGGCTGAGTTCATTTGTAGTTGTGTCTGCATCTTCTGTTCTGTTCCACTGATCCTCAGGTCTGTGTTTTTGCCATGCTGATTTTATTATAGTAGCGTTGTAGTATAATTTCAGTGGGATTGTGATGCATTCTTCCTTGTCTTTGTGGCCCTGAATTGCTTTTGCTGTTGTAGGTCTCTTCTAGTTCCAGATGAATTTTAAGAATATTTTCTATATATCTTGGTTATTTTTCTCTCATTGCTGAGACAAAAGACCTGACACCCAAAATAAAGGAAGGAAAGCTCATCGTTTTTAGAGGTTTCAGTCCATGATCAGCTGGCTCCAAGGCCCAGTGGCGTGGCTAAGGAGCAACCAGTAATAGTGGCCACAAGCAACAAGAATGAAAAGACAAAAAGAGGGAAGCAAGCCACTTTCTCCCCCTTGTATTGTAGACCAGCTACCCGCCCCTGGGCAGATGCAGCAGTCACACCACCAACCCCAGCATGAGACAAAGGACCAAGCAGGAACACTAGACTCAGCCACCTTTCAAAGTTCTGCCCCCATGACTACATGGGACTTTGGGGTGACATCTAGATGCAAACCATAACACCATTGTTCTTTGAGGAATGTTAATGGTATTTTGATCAGGATTACATTAAATCTGTGTAACAGTTTTGAGAATGTGGCCGTTTTCACCATGTTGATTCTTCCTACCCATGAATAAGGGATATCTTTCCATTTTCTGATATCCTCTCTGATATCCTTCTTCAGAATATTATAGTTTTCAGTGTATATATCTTTTACTTCCTTTGTTAGCTAGATTCCTGTTAGATTTGATCTCTGTGGAGGCTATTGTGAAGGGTGTGCTTCCCCCAATTTCTCTCTCAGAGAGTTTGTTGGTTGTGTACAGGAATGTCATTGATTTTTGAGTGTTGGCTTTGTATCCAGCTATGCTACTGAATTGGGTTATTTAATCTAGAAGTCTTTCAGTAGAGTTTTTGGAGTCTTCTCTGTAGAGTACCCCCCCCAAAAAAAAAAAACAGAAAAGAAACAGTTTTTCTTTAAACAAACGGTTCTGAGTTGTTCAGATGATTTTATTTTGCTTTGCTTTTTGAGATGGGGTCTTGCTGTGTACTTCATGCTGGCCTTGAACTCGCTGTATAGTCCAGGCTGGCTGAAGATTTATGGTGATCCTCCTGCCTCAGCCTCCCGAGTGCTGAAAGCATAGATGTGTGCCACCACACCTGGCTGTTAGTGTGATATTTGATTTATATTTTCCTCTCTGTTTTTAAGAATCCCACTGATAAGTTCTAAACAATGGATTTTAACATCATTTTCTTTTTCTCTTTTGGTTGTACCAGAGGTGGAACCAGGGCCTGTGCCTGGTGATTCTACCACTGAGCCACATTCTCCCCCTGCCCTTTTAACAATAAAAAGATACTAACTTAACAAGTGTTTTTATACCAAGTAATGGAAGTTTTGTTTTGTTTTGTTTTGTTTTGTTTTTGTCCTTTTGAAACAAGATCTCACTATGTAGTTCAGGCTGGCCTTGAGCTCACTTTGTAGCCCAGGTTGGTCTCAAACTTGTAACAGTCCTCCTGCCTCAGCCTCCCCAGTGCTGGGATTATGGGCATGTGCCACCACGCCCAATGGAAGTTTAATTTAAATTTGATTTTGTGATAGGCAAAAGATGGACAGATATGTACAAGATTGGAAAGACTAAGGTCTTGCTACCTACGTCTCCAAGGGAGAAGCGAACAAAAACGGATGTAGTTGCCATCAAAAGAGAGTGGAAAAAACCAGAAACATGAGCAGAGAAGCTCTAAGTCTTGATAGATTAGAGTTTATCAGTGAAAAGGAAAAGATGTGGGTTCCTGAACAATGATCTGACACTGGTCACATTAAGGGGGAACAACAAGAGAACTGCATTTTCCTTGGCATGTGTTGGGTGACAGAATAACCTGCTATCAGTGGAATATAGAAATTGACAGAGAAGGAGATGTCTAGATTAGCGCTGCCAGGTTAGAAAGCTTGGAGCTTAGCAGGCTGAGCTGAATTAGAGACTAAAGAATGGAGGGGATTTCTGCTGTGCTTGCTTACACATAATCATTGGCCACTTTCTATCCATATGATGGTCTCCAGACATTATCTTATTTAATTCTTATCATGATCCAGTGAAGTACCTCTGTTGTTTCTACCTTACATGAGAAGAAACATTATATAAGTTCATTTACCTTATTTTTATTTAGATTCTGTTAAAGATAGGTTTTTGCTGTGTAGCCCAGGCTGACCTCAACTTGGAGATCCTTCTGGCTCAGCCTCCCAAAGCTCAGATTGCGGGCATGAGGTACCACACTGTGCTTTTTATTGGTCGACATTTATTTCCTGGTTTTTCCTCTACTGAATTAAATATTCTATCAAATATATTTGAATACTGGTGCTTTTATGTCTTTTAATCTCTTTTTTTGCATATTTAGTAAGTAAATGCAAGATTATTTTTCTATGTTTGCTATGATTAGAACTAAAGAAAATATGAAAAACTGGGAGAAGTGAAAATGTCAATAGTATTTGCGTTCAGTGGTATAATATGTAATTATGGTAAACATACCTTTGTATTGATCATGTATTACTTAGAATGAAAACAAGGGATTTGTGAGTGAATGATGTGGCACGGATTACAGTAACGCGTTCTCATAGCTGAGGGAGCTGGTCGGGAAGCCTTCCTAAAGGAGTAACGGGGAGAAAATGCAGTTCTCTGCAAACCGTGACACTGCCTGGGAAGACCTGATGCATGTTAGGCCCCAGGTCAGTGTGCGAGGCCGTGGTTTATAAATGGCAGAGTCCAGTTCGCCAGGCCTCTGTGAGAACTGCAAGCCTGGCAGTCGCAGGAGGCCGGCTGGACCTCTCCTTCCCAGGGGAGGTGTTAGCAAGCTCAAGTCTGCAGGCCCAGTTGCAGACTTCATGTGTTCTTGCATGAGGTTTTGAACTTGCTGCCCAAACCTCTGAGACTGTTTCCTCTTTGTGCGATGGAAATGATGGTTCTCTTGTGCAGAACCGCTGGGGGTGGGTAGACAGGAGAGCCAGGAGTGGTGGCACATGCCTGTAATCCCAGCATGTCAGGAGGCTGAGGCAGGAGGGTTACAAGTTCAAGCCCACTGTGGGCAACTTAATGAACCCTGTCTCAAATTAAAAAATAAAAAGGGCTATGAATTCAATCCCCAGTACTGCCAAAAAAGAAAAAAGAGGGGAGTCAGAGACTCCAGGTCTAGACCACTCCTAAGGGAGTTTGCCCTAAGGATCAGAGAAGGGAAGCAGTAGGCAGGGGAGAGGCTGGGGAGTCTCAGTTGGAGCTGGCCTGTTCTGAAGCATGCTGAGGCAGGGGCCCAGTGGGATGATGAAGATGAAGGACTGCAGGAGGGTGTGGCCCAGGGGCTCTACCCTGTGGCAGGGAGTCCAGCAAGCGCAGCTCCCTCCAGCAGATGGCAGGCCCCAAAAGAGACCTCACTTGGGCCTGGGGAGAGCTGAGGAGCTGGGTGCCACGAGTTGGGGAGTGGATAGGGAGGATTGCGTGGTGAGTGCTCAGTGGGCGGGCGACCAGGTGGCAGCGGGCAGGCAGGAGTTCAGCTGGCACGAGGTCACACCATCCCATCTTCTCCAGCGCAGATGCTGGGCCAAGTCAGGGTCAACCGGCTGCCGCCCCTAGAAGGGAAGTGACTTCTGCACCTAGCTGGCTTTTGGGGCTCAGCCCTGCTCCTTCAGCTGGCAGGCGGGGTCTCACATCTCCTTTGTTACCCAGACCCCATCCCAGGGTCCTGCATTCAGACCATCGGCATTTCTTCTGCCTGCAGAGCAGGGGGCGGACATCTTTGGAGGGGTCCTCTTCTGCCTTCCATTGTTAGCAAAGTGGAGGGTGTTTTTGTGTGCCTGTTTTTCTGTATCACTTCCTTTGTGAGCTACCCATTCCTACATTTTTCTCTTGGCATATTGCATACTTCTCTGGTTTATTGCTTTCCTTTCAGTTGTTTACAAAATGGTAACTTATATAAGTATATTAATTTTTTTAAATCTTTCTGTTATGGAAATGTCAGACAAATAAACATAAAATTATATACTAACTCTCCGTTTATTCATCTCCAAGCTGAAGTAATTACTGAGTCTAGACTACTCTTACTTTGTCCATACTCTGACCCATTCCTCCTTGTGTTATTATTTTGAAGCAAATGTAGATACATTTTACCCACAAGTATTTCAACAAAATGCGTTAATTTTATCATGTATTTTTTTAAAATTTTATTTTAAAAAGAATAAAACCATCCAAATAAAACAGAGTAAAACCAATCAAAACAAGACAGTATAAATGACACAGGGTTTCAAAACAAGATAACAGGAAATCAGTAGTGGTTACCACAATGCCTCTCGCTGTTTTCCTAATAGCAGCCCATACCTTCAGACATAGTAAAATCAAAAAAACAGAACAGTGTAGAAACAATAAAAACAAAACAATGAATGTAATACAGGACTTCAAAACAAGGTAATAGTATATCTAAAATGGCTACCATAATATAACTGTCTTTGAAATAGCGGCCACTGGGCATTGGGAGGTGAAAACAGTTGTACAAAGAGGAAGAGAGTGACCAGCCCTTCTTCACAGCACCCTGCCCAGTGCTCTGCCTCGTGCCCACGCCCGTAGACTCTAGTTTTCTCCGACCTGAGCGTGGCATCCCTAATGGAGACAGAGCTGCCGGCTTCCACCTCGGCTCAGAAGCTGTGGGCTAAGCGCAGTTTGGCTTGGGCCTAGTTCGGGACACATGATCCGTGATTTCTCTGAGTTCCAACACAAAAGGGCCAGAGAGCCGTGTCCAGCTTGCACCTGCAGAGCCTAGCAATGTCCCAGCCAAAGCAAACAGCCCCAGCCTCAGGGCCCAAACTCTACTCTCTGGCCTCCTTGCCACCCCCTTGCCGCCCACTGGCCAGCGCGTTCTAGGAAGCTGCCTTTGCAGCCAGATCCTGGACACTGTACTCTGCCTCCAGGGACACCCCTCCTTTACCCAGGGGGCTCTCGTGACTTTTCCATGCTAAATGACTCTTTACTCAGGTATTTCTCCTACTGGTTGGTTGGTTTGTTTGTTTGTTTGTTTGTTTGTTTTTAGTACTTGTTTGAAGTACCTAGTAATCACATTCCTCATGGGGGGTTGGTACAAGTATATGACACATCTTGATTCCTTTTCCCATCCCTTGCCCCTCCCATCCACACCCTCTTCCTCCATCTCGTGGTCCCCTACCCTTTTGATCTGTCTCCCTATTTCTTATGATCTCTTTCATTTTGCTTTTTAATTTACTTATTCTTGGGCCAGGGTTTTAGCTCAGCAGCATAAGTGCCTGCCTGGCAAGCGCGAGGTCATGAGTTCAATCCCCAGTACCCCCCCAAAAAATTTTTATTTATTCTTTAGGAATCTCATATAAGAAAAACTACGTGATATTTAAGCTTATGTCGGATTTACTTACTATGATCTCAAGGTGCATCCATTTCCTAAAAAATGACTCAAGTTATTCTTTATAGCAGAGTACTCCATTGGGTGTGAGATAGCACATTTACCTGTTAGTGGGCATACAGGCCACTACCAAGACTTAACTGCTGAGTTGTGCTGCTATAAACTGAGTGTGTATCATCACTATCATACGATATCTTTAACTTACGTGAAGATAGTTAGGAGGAGAATAGCTAGGTCAAATGGAATTTCTACTGTTGAGAATTTTGAGGAATCCACACTGATTTCCCTAGTGGTTGTACTAGTTCACATTCCCCCCAGCAGTGCAGAATGGTCCCCGCCCACCCCACCCCATAGCCTCGCCAGCATTGGTTATGTCTTGCTTTCTTGTTAAGAGCCATCTTTTCTGGAGTCAGGCGGAATCTCCTTCCGTGTTACTTTAATTTGCATTTCTCTAATGGCCGGCCACACTGAACATTGTTTTGCATGTTTCCTGGTTATTCGTACTTCTTCTGAGAGAGTCTGTTCATTTCACTTGCCCACGTTGTGATTTCTCCTGCACCTTTGCCTGGTGGGTGCCCCTGCCTTTCTCCTTCCCTGGGACTCCTCAGTTGACCACTCCCCTAGTGCTCGCTCCCAGTCTCTGTGTCCAGCCTGACTTCTCTCCCAAGCTCCATACCCACCTCTGGCTAAGTTAGGGCCCTGGCTGCAGGCTGTGCTCACCCAGGATGACTTAGCTCAGCCACTGCCTCTCTGCTGCTCTGGCCTCGTTCCCTGGAAGCTCAGAGCCGCAGGCAGGGTCAGTGACAGTCACAGCCAGCAGCTGCAGGGAAAACCCCAGTGTGCACCATGGAGAATTTGCTGCTGGCCACAAGCAGGCAGCCTGCACTTCCTCTTGGGGACCCAGAGCTGCTGCTCGTCTCCCCCAAAGCTTCCTCTCGCCAGGTCCAGTGCCTCTGTGCCCAAGGCCCCGAAGCGCTGATCAGTGCTGCCCCATCCTTCTCAGTTTGTTTGCTGTCACCTCAGCTCCCTGGAGCTGGGGCCATTCCCAGGATATGTGCTAGGTCCTGGCTGTCATACCATCTCCAGGCTGCCCTGCTGTGTCCTGTGCACCTAACTTCCTTTATGGCCTAGCTGTGCTCAAACTGCTGAAAACCCCACTGGTATTTCTAGATGCTGTGTTTTACCTGCAGCCCATCTACATTCTAGGTGTGTCCTCCCCCACTCCCTGGCCCAGCTGCTGGGAATTGAATCCAGGGCCTTCCTACTGAGCTGCATCCCCACTCTTTTTTTATTTAGGGCAGCCTTATTAAGTTGCCCAGGCCGGGCTTGAACTCTCGACCTTCCTGCCTCAGCCTGCTAAGGTGTCAGTAGCCCAGGCCAGCCTGTGCAGACCCCTCCCCTTTTCTTTTCCAGACTGGTTCTCAACCGTGTGGTCTGAATAGCTGGGACCACAGGCATGTGCTCATGTGCTTAGCTCCTCTGCTTCAATTCATTCATTGGCCAAGTAATTGCTGAGCAGCCAAGCAGGGCAGGAGCTGTGGCAAGGATCCAATGCTCAGACACCTGGAGAGGCCAGACAGTAAGGAAAGAGAAGGGTGGGGGTTGCAGAACCAGAGCAGATGCCTCCTGCAATCGTCCCCAGTCGGAAGGGCTCTATTACCACCAGTGCTTTCCGGGAGAGGCTGGAGGTTGGTCTGGGTGTGAAATGTCTGACTTTGGAATGCCCTGTTCTGGAACGGTTGGTTGGTTGGTTGGTTGGTTGTGCTGTGAATAAGACCCTTGCACTGTCAGGCACATGCTCTCCTCCCTCTGTGCTCCATCCCAGCCCCAAATCGTGGAAATAGTTACAAGCTAGGCGCCAGAGCAGCACATCTGCCACTGGGGGGTGGGAACATCTCCCGCCCCTACCCCCTTACCTTCTCTCACCCTGCAACCTACATCTTCAGCTCTGTCTGCTCCCGTCTTCCATCTGCTCAGATCCTACCTCTTGCTGGCTGCAAGGTATGTGGGCTTTGCAGCCACACAGCCAGCAGAGGGGACACCAAGTCCCAAATCAAGTTCCAGGTGGTAGAGACACTGAATCCTGGGAGGTGGTCAGCCAAGGCCAGGATCCGATTCCTGGGGTGGTTGGGATTCAGGAGCTTGGAGTGAGCAGGGCTGCGTCACAGGTCAACAGAGGATAGAATGGACTGGGAGTGGCACAAAGGTCTTAAAAATGCGGTGTCCGTGGTAGCACATGCCTGTAATCCCAGCACTCAGGAAGCTGAGACCAGAGGATCCTCACGTGTTTGAGGGGTCAAAGTAAATTCAAGGTCAGCCTGGACTGCATAGCAACTCTTTCTCAAAAAATTAAATTAATACAATTTTCCAGTTTCTGAAGGGAAAGCAAAACAGCTAACAATTTTTTAAAAGCTACTATGTGTTACACGTGTCTCAAAGTGCTACTTAAAGCTCAGAGAGAGCCAGGGGCCTGCCTGTGCCACACAGCAGAGCATTTAGGTTTCCAGGTCTTGTAGAAGGCACCACATCAGTGATCCTCAGCTGTCACCAACAGTAGAGCCATACAGGACTGTGTGTGTCAGTATGCAGCCCATCTGGAGTCTGGTTTAAACGTGTTTAACCCAGATGCCGAGGGTCTGCAGCAGAGTGGGTGCCCAGAGTGCAGGAGGCCCTGGGCCCATCTCCATCACCACTAACAGGAAGGGTTGGGGTGCCTCGGCTCTGGCGCCTGGCAGCTGCTGAGATCTGTGGGGTAACACAGGTCTCCTTCCAAGGAGACAGGGCCGGGGGGCTCAGGCCCTTGGGGTACAGCCCACCATGGACCCTCTACCTGGAGCACTTGCCCCTGACACTGATGCCCATAGAACAGTGCTGGGGACAGAGGGAAGCCACGGTCACCCCATTGCATTAGCACTTCCTCTACAGCAAGTGCGGCACATCTGAGCTCCCTGCACACACAGACGCCCAGTTCAGGAGTGGGAGGAGCGTGGAACCAACTGCAGAGACAGAGCCATGCAGCTGTTCAGAAGTCATTTTCCACATGCTGGCGTTGTCTGTTCTTTAACAAAAATATTTGTTTAGATATTTATTTGACAGTATGGGGACAGAGTTGAGTTCAGGGCCTTCACACTGAACCCTGCTCCTTTTTTTACTTTTTTTTATGAGACACGGGGCCCTAACTTGCAGTCCTCCTGTCATCTCAGCCTGCCGGAGCATTGGGATCAGAAACAGGTGCCAACATGCACCGCTCGTCTGGGTTTTAAGTGTCCAGTTCAGTGGTTTTATGATCTTTATAGAGTTATGCTGCTGTTGCCAATGGAATTTTGGAACATTTTATCACCCCCAGACTGATGCTCTATTTCCTGGAGCCATGGCCCTGCTGTCCCTTAAGCAACTACTAATCTGCTTTTTTTCTCTATGGATCTCTTTCTTCTCAGTCTGATGGTTGTTTTTATCCTCCTTGTTTTGTGGTGCTGGGAGGGAGCCAGGGCTTTGCACATGACAGACTCAGCCTGTCCCTGAGCCCCAACAGTGCCTTCAGGTGTGGTTTGTAACCCTGACACTTACTGAGCTGATGTGGGACCCATGATGACCTTTGCTATTTTGTTGGTGGTGTACTTTTGTTGAAGTATAATGCATGTATAGAAAAAAAAAAAGCATAAACCATGAAGTCTACAGATCAGGGAAGTTTTACAAACTGAATTCACCCATGTAGCTAGCAGTGTGATCAAGAAATCAAGCCACCAGATGGCAGCCCGCTCCTGCCAGGGTGACTGACTTCTGATACACAGCTTAGTTTTGTTCCTGTTGAACCTCGCCCCAGTGGGATATCATAGATGTCCTCTTCTACCCAAAATCGTATTTGTGAGGTTCATCCACGTCACTGTCTATTGCCAAGGTGATCTTGTTATTAAGTTCAGCTAGTCCCCTTCAGGACAGATTATTTGGAAGGGTTCCTTGAAACTAAAGTTCTTCATGTGGTTTATTGAATAAGGCGCCTCTGTCAGTAGGAAAATAATCCATCCCTGAAGGATTTGCTTGGGAATTCAAATTCTGAAGATGAACGATGATAAATACAGTGTCTTGGGCCCGCATGGCTTGTTGTATAGGTCATCAAACATGAACTCAAAAGGAAATGTCAGTATTAAACTCATCATAGTTTACTAAGAATCTCTAATTGGTTTCAAACATTTCCAGATCCACATACCAGAGTGTCTTCTTGGGCTGTTTTGTTTTGGCATGCTAGAAGTGAACTGTTTTTATACCTACAGAAAATGTCAGGATACACTGTCTCCTGAATTATTTACATTAGCAGTCACGGGTTGCTTATTGTGCATTCTAAGTACAATGTCAGATGTTCAAAAGCGCCATATAATTTACTCCTAGTTTCCTCAGCAGTTTTTTTTTGCTCTGCACATTCAACATTCTCCAGCATGCTGGGGGAATGTTTTCCAGACGTGCCAAGGTTCTT
>PVJX010027380.1:0-24922 GCA_004027295.1 Dolichotis patagonum | reverse complement strand
TTATGAGCAAAATCCTTCTGTGAAGGACTTTCTAGTAAATCACACTTTGTTGCATTTGTTTAATAAACTACAAAACTCCCCACGTAGATATTTTGTGGGGGGACAGGTGTGGCTTCCTGGCATGGACCTTTCTGAGAACCAAAGATGTTACAGCAACAGAGGCAGCGAAATGATACCCAGTATTTGGAGACAGATTTATTTAACATCAGACAGGCGCTGACAAGGAATCAATCCTTGTAAAAATATGAGGCTTCGAAGGCCCCGAGAGGGAGGCTTTTATGGGATGGCAAAGGGGAGGTACAAAGATAACGAGTTTGACCGTGTTTCACTGGTTCCTACAATATGCATCATGGTGACCAGCTATGCATCACAGTGACCATCCATTTCTAAGAAACAGAAGCAACCTGGACTGCCACAGGAACTGTTACCCAGGCAACTGAAGTATACTGGCTGGGGAGCGGTGGGGATTTTCTGTTAGAAAAGTAAAGCAGAAGAGATCAGGCCCTGAACTTACATTTGGGTATAAAATACGTACACGCACAGAACACTGTCTTGGTCAATTTTCTTGTCCCTGAGACATAAAACCTGAAGCCCACAATTTAAAGGAGGACAGGTTTATTTGAGCTCAGGGTTTTTGGAGGTTTCAGTCCATTTTCTGCTGGCTGCAAGCAGAATGCATGGCAGAGGGGCATTGTAGAAGGAAATATGCTCACTTTATTGTGGGAAAATGGCAGAGAGAAACAGGTGCCAGGGAGGGAGCTACACCCTTCCAAGAAGGTCACACCCCCACAACTGCCTTGTCTGTCCCAATCCTACCTTCTAACCGCAAAACACCTCTGTCTCCTCCATGACTTAGTCACTTGCAGAAGCCCTGCCTATGACTACAAGAGGCCTGTGGGGGACATTCTCCATCCAACCCATCACAAGCAGCAGTCTTTTTCAACCACCAGGAGATTCTGAGTATCAGTGACTTACTCTGTCAATCCTAAGAGCAAAGCACTGGTGGAAAGTCAAGTGGATTGATGGGCTGCTACCATAATCAATCCAGTGCAGATGGGAGTTCAAATATAGCCGCTCACAGAGCTGAAGAAGGTAGACTGGAAATGGCTCCCCCCAACTCAACCTCAGTCCTGGGGAAAGTCAAGGCTTTTCTCCATGGTCAGAGAGGAAAGAGGAAAATCTTTATTCTTGAAAGGCACAGAGGCCACTAGGACACATGACAAATTCTACTGCAAGGAGTTGGATGGGATTTAGCTACCAACTCTGACATAGATTTTGTTTTTTAAACTGAATTTTGTTTCTGTTTTAATTCTTTTGAATCAACACTGGCTTTAGTATTTATTGAAATTTATCCCAATGGAAAGTGTACATAATATAAATTACATTCTTTGCATCCTTTCGAATGTCAGAGGGATGTTAGAATTATACACTTGTGAGGCCAAGCAAGATCAAGAATGTTCTCATTGCACTGAGAAGTTCACCTGCTTGTCAATCCCATCCACCTTCTCCTCTGCTCCAGGTAATCAGTCTTTCCTGTCTCTGCAGACTAGATTTGTCTTTTCTGGGCTTTTTGCAAAGTGGATTTATGAAGCATGCACTCTTTAACGTCTTTTTACACTCGGCATACTGTTTTTGAGATTCATCTATAGTATCATTAATTGATGCAGGTACAGGGCCATACAGGAGGCGTTTCAATGTCTGGATTCCACTTTGTTTATTCACTCACCTGCTCATAAATATTCAGTTTGTTTTCATTTGGAGGACTAAGCAGTCATATGCAAGTCTTCGTGTGAATTTCTGCATTATTTCTTTAGGGTGAAACTTAAAAACGGGATACCTGGGTTTTAAGGTATGTGTATGATTAATTTTGTAGGAAATTAGCAAACCGTTGTACCATTTTTCATTTTAACCAGTAATGCATGAGAGCTTTGAATGCTCCTTATTTTTGCCAATATATGGTATTTTAAATCACTCTAAATTCTGACAGATGGCTATTTTGTTGTGATTTTAATACACATTTCTCTGTTGACTAACAGGTATTTTGGCATATGTTTACTTGATTTTTCTATATATCTTGTTATAAAATATGGTTTGTCTCTTTTTTTAGGGGTTAATGTAATTATTACCTGAATTTTGCAAGCATTTTAAGTACACTGGCTGAGTCCTTTGCCAGTATAGGTTTACAGACTTCCAATTTGTTTTAGTATTTACTGGTGAAAGGGGACTGAATTCCCCAGACATAACTGTGAGTTTGTCTATTTGTCATTTAATTTTTCTAATTAAATGGAAGCTGCAGTAGATGCATAAACACTTAAGGGTTGCCACTTTCCTGATGACTTGACTTGTTCATCGTTATGAAATGTTCCTTTAATCCCTGATTACATTTCTTGTTTTAAAATCTACCTTAGGGTTGGGGGTTTAGCTCAGCAAAATAAGCACCTGTCTAGCAAGCACGAGGTCGTGGGTTTGATTCCTAATACCAAAAAAAAAAAAAAGTCTAGCTGGTATAAGTGTAGCCACTCTGGATTTTATAGTTTTAAAATATAAATTTATATTTATATCTACAGCCTCTTCACTTGTTTCCTATGTGATTGTGTGGGGTATTTTTTTGTTTGTTTGTTTTGTTTTGTTACTTTTTTCTTGCCTTGTATTGGATTGGTTTATTCCACTTACCTAATAGGTTTGCTTGCTTTAAA
The DNA here is from genome assembly GCA_004027295.1 of Dolichotis patagonum. Classification (NCBI taxonomy): domain Eukaryota; kingdom Metazoa; phylum Chordata; class Mammalia; order Rodentia; family Caviidae; genus Dolichotis; species Dolichotis patagonum. Next base: position 22,226 of record PVJX010027380.1, on the reverse strand, counting down.
GTTGGAGTATGCATCCATAATGTAAAAAATGTTTAAATCTCATTTTATTTTTTAATAAATTCTTCCTGTCCTCTGTACCATTCTTATTTTCTTATCATCTGCTTTTCTACACACATTTAAACTCCACCAACAATTGTTATTATTGTGCTAAGCAGGACATTTTTTTAAAGACACTGGAAAGCGAGGAAAATGTCTTTTATACTTACCTTTTGTAGTAATCTTCAATTATTAATGTGAATCCAAGTTTCTCTTACGTCACCTCATTCCACTTTTAAACTATTTTCCTTAGTAGAACTCTGGTAGCACAAAAGATTTTGGTATTTGTTGACTTCAAAGATATCACTTCACTTTAATTTTTGCTGGGTAAAGTATTCTAAACTGTTAATACGTTTTTTTCCTGAAAAGAATTTAAAATGAGTTTACGCTATCATCTTCTGGCTTGTATGGTTACTAATGTGATTTTAGTAGTGTGTTTTTGTTTTTCTCTACTGTGGGTATCTGCTGCGTCCCTTTGATCTGCTAACTCTTCTCCAGCTTCTTGGTATTGATGTGCTTTAAGCTCTTGATTTCATGATGCTTTTTCCCAGATTTCCATCCATTGGCTTATGATGTTCCTTTTTGTGGCATTCTATTATATGTCTATCATTTTTAGTAAATTTGGAAAAATTTGATCATTATTTCTTCAAGTATTTTATACTTTTCCCGTTTTTTCCCTGAACAAATTATGTTAGAACACTTTCTATTTTTCCCAGGGTCACTAAAACTACTTCTCTTTTTTGTCATTAAGCTGTATTTTTTTAATAAATTCTATTCTTTCAAGTTTAAGTTTTGTTATATTCTGAAATTTCAAGTTGTTATTAAATTTATACTAGAATTTTAAATTTCAGATATTTAATTTATTTTTCAAATATCTAGTCATACTGTTTCTTTTATGTAACTTTCCTTTCTCTGTTGTTTACCTTTAAGCCTTTATTTCTTACAAATCTAAACAATGTTTTGATAGCATTCTGCACTAGTTCTATTATCTCTGGCACTGATAGTTCTGCTTTTAATGATGGTCCTCTTTCCAGGTTAGGAATGAATTTCCTTGTTTCTTGTCATGTCTGGTAGTACTCAGTATTGTGAATGTTACATGGTCAAGTGCCTAGATTTTGTTGTCTCCCCTTAAAGAGAAATGAGTTTCTTCCACCAGACAGTTAAACTCCACGTGCTTCAAAGTGATCCTTCTGTGCTGTTTTCAAGCTTTTCTTAGGTGAGACTAAAGTGTTAACAATTTTCACCCCAGAAGTGTACAGTTCCTGGGGAGTTCACTAACTACTCTAGGGGCTCACAGAGGACTTTACTGTGAAAGTCTTAGTACTCCATTTATTTCTCTTTCCTCAAGCGTCAAATTCTACCGTTTCCTGTGTTCAAGGTCTGAAAAGAGCCAGTTGATATATTTTCTCAATTTTCTAGTTATTGATGGTGTTCTTTACACCCATTATGGCCATGGTGTGTACCCTAAATTATGGGAATGAGCTATGGCTCAGGGTATTCTTTAAAAAAGCTTAAATTTTTAATTTTCTGAATCTTGTACAAGGTACTGAATTTTGTGCTGATGCAATGCTGAACAGCGAATAAACCATAGTCTCTTTTGCAAAGCTGCAGTGAAATTTCATAGCTAAGTGAAGAAAAAGACATGTAAGTTAATCCTTGTGTGACATCCAAATGATCTTAGGAAAAACTGTTTTGTTTTATTCACAGCTTATAGTTCAATACTTGCAATATTGAATAGTTTAGCCCTCCCAGACGAATCTTGTCTCATGATAAAGCTCTGTTACAAAGTGTTTTCTTAAATTAATCCGAATTATTTCCTCTTGTGCTCTCCAATGTCTAACTCTTATACCAGGTGCTGAGATCAATCACAATTTATTTATTTTTAATAACTTATACCCTACTTACTTCAAAATCAGATTTGAAGTGACCCATGTAAAAGATACACAAGATAGCTATTTGATGTATTAGTGCAACCCTCAAGTCCATAGGCACACTCTAGTTGAAATTAAGCATTCCAGGTCCCAAAATTACATCTTGTAGTACATGATTTAGTGTGTTTTAGACACTTCAGTATACGCTGTGGAGATTACCAATATGTTAATTTGTTTAAGTCCCATGCATATTACTCAAGTCAACAAAAGTTAATGTCTAGTCTTTAGCAAACAAATAGCATGTCTTTCTATATGCTCAAATCAAATGCTTGCCTTGCTATTACCCCTGATCAGGATGTGTGTGGGGCCTTTTTCAGTTAGCACTACAGAATTATGGATATAGCATATACTATCCCCAGGTTCCTAAGACATTAAGTTCTTCAAGCATTAAAAGGGTAATGGAACATTGGCAATTATTCACATTGGGCAGATAGTGAACACCTAGCATAGTTCAGATCACTGATGACAATTATACTTGCAGCGTGACATATTGGGGAAATGGCAGTTAAGGCTCATCAGTGCTGTACCTTGCACCTCAAACAGTCCTGTGAAGTAGATGATGGAAGCTGACAGTGAGTCTGAAGACAACACGGCTACACTCAAGCTGTGTGACGTGTGCATACGTAGAGGAGGGAAGTCTTGGTTGCTGACTTTCCATTCTGTGTTTTCCTTCCAGGTTGCAACTCTAGGAAAGCTTGCATTCCACTGTCCTTTTTCAATATTTTTGTCTTCCTTCTCTGAAAACCCCAAGAAAGACCTAGGAGCGGACAACTATAATTTTTGTTTTGCTTATCTTGTATGCTATTAAAAAAACTCCTCTCTAAGCTAAATTCTTTTTAGTCCCTTAAGAATTGTTTTCATCCTTATTTCTGCTGACCCATTTCTTGATAGTGCAGACTTACTTGATTGAGAAGAAAAGTTAAAGGATAGAACAAAATGGGAGCCTGCGATCGACCATACAGTGCACTGCTGTGTTAGAGCTGTGGCTCCATGATAGAGCACTTGCCTACCACACATGAGGCCGTGGGTTCAATATTCAGTTAAAATACAGATGTAGATAGACAAGACATCGAGTAAATGTATAAATAGATGCAAAGTGCAAAGGAAATGTAACTGCAAAGGAAATGTAAATGAAAACCACAATGGCCCACATTCATTAGAATGATCTCTATCAAGAAAAGAAAAGCAAAGAAAAGAAAAGAAAAAAAGAAAAAGAAATAAATGTTTTACTGAAACCCCTGTGGAGAGTTTAGTCTCCCACCTAGCAATGTGGCACATGGATGAAGAAAGACAAAGAGAAATCTGCAGTGTCCAAGAGGCTCTGAGATGACCAGTTGCTCTCAGGAGAAGAAAGAACAAAGAGATAGTGTGATCATGGCTTTTATTGTTTTTCTTCACTGGCAAGAAAGTAGGATAAAGGTCATGATTGGGTTCTCAGGAAGAATATCTTTTGCAGACATGGCTTGTAAAGGGAGGAATAAAGCACTCTTGGACAAGGCATGGAGGCTCCCTAATTAGTGTCTAGACAAATTACTTGATGTTTGGAAAGCCAGCACCTTTACTTTCTTTTCGAGAGTCTCATGACCTCAGCTGGGATATTGCTGCTGTGCCTTAGCCCTGGAATTTCCCAGGGTCTAGTTAAGCCTCCATTTGAGCCATCAGTGGGGGAGGAGAGGGCAATTCTCACCCACTTGGCTTCAGTGAGTCATTTTTGGCACCTCTGTTGGACTCAGTCACATACTTTTTAGCCAATTAAGGTAATATTTACCTCTAAATGGCCAGCTCTGCTCATATCAGCAAATAGGGCTGTGGTAAAGACCAGTCAGAGAAGGAGGCAAGGGCTTCATTTCTCTGGGGGAGTAGGGCTTGGGGGTCCACCACAGTGCTCCTGAGGATGTGGAGAAACTGGAATTTAAATTCTCACCCTTGTATACTACTAGTGAGAAGGTAAATTGGTGTCACTTCTGTGGAAGACTGTGTGTAAGCTTCTTAAAAATGATTTAAACAAAATTACTATGTAGTCAAGCAGCCTTTTGGTTATACACCAAAAGAATTATAAATAGGACATCAAAAGCACATTTATACAACTATTCACATGAATTGTGTTCCCTCAAAATTCCTATTTTGAAACTCTAAGATTCAAAGTGGTAATATTTGAAGTTAGGGTCTCTGGGATATAAGAGGGTTCACATGAGTTCACAAGGATTGGGTCACCACGGTGAAATCAGTGTTCCCATAAAAAAATACATCAGTGATTAGACTTTCTGTTGTGTGAGAAAAAGCAACTATCTCTGAGTTAGGAAGAGATTCTTCTCCAAAACCAGACAGCACTGGTTCCTGACCTTGGATTTCCAGCATCCAAAAGTGTGGAAAAATAAATTTCCATTGTTCAAGCCTCTCAGTCTATAGTAATTTGTTATGGCAAGCCAACGAACTGTGGCAGGCCAACTAACTAACATCCATGTTTACTGAAGCAAAATTAAAAACAGCTTAATGGGATATGAAAGCAAACTAAATGTATAGGAATGGACAAGGACTACTCAATGGATGCATGTAAAGAAATCTAATTCAGTCATATGGATAAAACTTAAGGAAATTATGATTGAGTGAAGTAAGCCAATCATAAAGATAGATACTGGATAAGTAACACTTGTATGAGCTAAGTGGTCAGACTCTTAGAAAGTAGAATGGTCATTGTCAGGGTTGGGAAAGATTAAAAGCAAAGCTACTATTCAATGACTATACCATTTCAGTTTTGCAGGATAAAAAGGATCACAATTTCTGTTGCTCAATGATATGCATATTTTTAACAATATTAGCTGTGGTGCTAAAAAGGACCAAGATGGTAAATTCTGTTTACTTACCACAGTCAAGCAATACAATGAATGTATGCAATAAAGATCATTGAAGGAATAAGAAAAAATGGACACATCATCTAGAACTCGAGAGAATATTTTCTTTTTACTGACTCCAGTGCTAGATCTGTCACTGGTTAGCATGGGTCCCTATTTTAGTGACAAAGATCAAGCTGTTCCCCCAGCAGCAAAAGTAAGAACAAACATGGAAAGGGCCCAGCCGGAGTACACGGCTGCTGCTGGCAATGGTCTGAAAAGGTGGCTGAGACAGCCTGACTCACAAAAGAAACAGGTCAGTTTTTCCAGCTTTGTGGGGAGGGCTAGAGTCTGGTGTATCATTATCTCAGTTCTACTTTCACAAGATGCCTTCAAGGGAGGGAGCAATGTGGTCTTCATGAGATGATTGTTTCTGCTTGGGGGTAGGTTTAGCTGAAATCCAAGGTGACCATCAGTTTAGGGGATGACTGGAGACTTAAGAGCATCATTGAATGTCCTTTTACATCTCTTATCTTCATGTGTGTCCTCAGTCTTGAAGGAGGGCAAAAGCCTAGTGTGGTGATGCACACCTGTAATCTCAGCCCTGGGGAGGCTGAGGTAGGAAGATTGCCATGAGTTTGAGGCCAGCCTGGGCTTCATAGTGTGCTCAAGGCCAGTCTGAACTATGTAACAAAACCCTGTCTGAAGCAAACAAATGAACAAACAAACAAGCAGAAAAGATTTGAAGGAGGGTGCGATTATGTGAATTCAGGGCTAGCTTTGTTCAGCCAACTTGTGCATAGTTACTCTCTTAATGATTAGCATGTCTGTATGGGGAGCTGAGCAGAGAGCTCACCCAGAGTTTTAAGGTAATAAAGGTGAGGCCAACAAAATGGACATCAAACTTTTTCTGCTTTTAATTTTGGGGCATACATTTTGTTGTTAGTATATGTGTTTGTTTGTCTTATTGTTGTTGCTTAAACCCATGCCACTCTGGATTCTTTCTGGGCTTAAAACAACTTTTAAGTCCTGGAGACATCAGAAGAAAGTACAAACCATGCATTTAATGAGGAAGAGGTTAGGGACCCAGGGACTTGTTTGTTCCTCTGTCTCTAGTGTGGGCTCTGTGTCATATCTTCCTATCAGTGACTGAAGAATACTCTTTGCTCAAAGCTGTGTTGCATAAGAGGAAGGGGGAGAAAAGGAACCAGGGTCATGACATGGGCTCCAGAAATAATGCTACAATTTAGCTAGGTCTGAAGAACCAACATGTCAACACTTTTTTGCCACTGCTGTGACCAGAGATTTAGACGTTTTCACATTGGTTCAAAATCAACACCATGACTCAGCTTGGAAGCTGACCAAGAGCTGGCACATATTAAAAAGTTAATGTCCTTGGCTGGAAATCAGCCAACTGTCACCAGGAGAATCTCTTCAGGAGACTCAGGAAGAGATTGCTTCTATGTCATCCACAGGGCAAGCCCTACGTAGCACGGCTAAGGTTGGTGTCACAAGCCTAAAAGCCACTGAGTGTGACCACATAATCCTACCTAACATGGCTCTATCTATAGGTAGAAGATTCTGTCCCTGTGCCATAGAATCTATTGCTTCCTCACCCAGTTAGAGTTTCAGATTTTATTTCGGAAGTTATTGACTCAACCATGCAGTTTTGGTGACACTGTCCCACCCTAATATTGGTCTCCACAAACAACCTGGGCCTTGGCAATCTGGTAATTGCTTTCTATAGGCCACAGGGATGAATTTGGGGATTATGCATATGCCAGACTAGAATTATTTGACTTACATTCTCTGCTATTACTGAGAAAGAGACACTCCTCAGTTAATAACTAAGCTGAATGAATAGGAGGCTTTAGAAGTTAACCTAGAGGTTCCGAGCAGAATAGAACCAAGACATAGTTTTCAGATGACAGTTTTTGAAGTATTGGATGTAAGTGTGCTAATAAATCCTTTTTGTGCCTAAGTGATTTGCATTTGCTTTCAATTACTTGCAAAGAAGTGGGGATCTAAATATGTTACAATGCAGAGTTCAATGATTCCCTAGACCATTTCCTATATATTATATGTCTGTATCTCATGTGCCCTACACGATAAGTTCTTTAAAGCGGTGCTATTTATTTATTGTCCTGTCTCATGGAAATGACTGTCTCAGTATATATGTTTTAAAGGCAATTTTTCTCTTGTAGTAAAATCAAACCTCCATCTAACACACACACACACACACACACACATGACACTCAATGGCTTTTGAAATCTCTGTAGTTCAAAATACTTTCTCTGGCCAAAATCCACAGATCTCATAGTTTTAAACCTTCTGTTGCAGGCAAGACCTGTCTTCTATGTCAGGGTCACGGGCAGTCATGACATGAATATACTCGCCAGTATTATTGACTATGCTGAATGCTTCCCTGCCATGCTTTGAAGGTTTAAGATCAGCCACTTGATTTTCTTGCATCTCTGGCATGAGCAGGAAATGATAGTTGATAATTTTAGGCCCAAAAGAAAGAAGGGCACATGGAGGTAGACTGCTTAGGTCACATCTGTGTTTGCCTGTTGACACCAGTAAGTTTCTCTCAGATATTGCCTGCAATATAAGAATAATGCAGTGATTTAAACAATATCACTAGGAACAGACTGGGAGTGCGGAACATATTCTAGGTGTGACTGAGTGTTTTGGGGGGTCTGAATTCCCCCTTACTTGCTATACGGCCTTTAGTAAAATATGTCATCTCCTTGTGGCTGAGATTTTTCATTGTTTCAATAGGGTCATAATGGAACTGACTTCATCAGGTAATTCTGAGGACCAAGTAATGCAAGACATTCAAACTAGTTAAAATGCTGCAGCACAAATTCCATCTTCACACGTTAGAGAACTCTAAGAGTGAAAAGACTTCTCACAGGGGATGAATATCTCACTGACTAATAGATAAAAGAAATAAACCAAAACATGTTCATTTACACCAAAATACTCTTCTCTTTCAAACTGGAGTAAAGTAAGGCGGTTTGGAGAATAAGTGAGCAAGGAAAGTGTCCTTGGAACTTCTATTGTGGATACAAAGATCTCCGAAGCCCGTGCCGAGACTGGATAATACCTTTTCATGTCATCCTGACATGTCATGTTTATTTTTCTCTGCTGATAAGAGAAAGGCAAAGTCATTATTGCTGGAAACCACACCATTTTCTCGTTGCTCTAGTGACAAAGTGTTAGATAAAGTTGGAGACTCTTTTCTTTCAGTTTTAGTACCAGCAATAGGGGGCACATAGGGAACTGGCAGTGCATGTAGGAAGGACAGCCCCTCATCTGTGCAGCTCCACGTGAGCCAACAGCGCACATGCCGTCCCAGATCATTCTTGTGCCCAGCCTTGGGCACTGACGGGTCTTGACTGAAGTGAATGTCTACTCATCCTCCCCTCAACCACCACCAAGGAACCAATATTGGCCCTCTGCCAAGTTGATCCCACTGGCATCTCTGCCTCTTTTCTTTTGCCCTCAAATTTGTCTTTTCTTCTTTGCTGTATGTTTTACAGAATCGGTGATGTAATTCCATGTTTTTTAAATGGAAATAGAAGTTAAAGTTTTCTGGGAGAATTATAGAGTGGTACAATGGACCACTTGCATTTTGAAAGGTTAAAAAAGAATACATGTGCTATGCTAATTGAGAAACACTGACTGAAAAGGAAAAGTTAGAAACAGGAATTATCTACATCAAACTCTAGCATCGTTCACAGCTGGACATTTGGCTTGGGAGATTAAATAAGAGCTTCCTTGATCTTCGAACTCCTGATTTACAAAATGAGGATTAATAAGGACCATGGTTTTTGTGACCAAATGTCTACTTACTAGGCAAGGAGCCTTTCCTTTACTTTTCCCCATCTCTAACCATTTTCTTATTAGTAAAACACAAAAAAATTTACCTGAGATTAAATTTAGCTCTATTTGCATGCCACATTTCTATATGAGTTATTTTTTAATATGCACACACTATCTCACTTTCCTTGCTTTAAAGTTCAATGGGTTTTTAAAAATGGGTAGTGTTATAGACTCACAATTATAGTACAGCAGAATAGCTCCATCGGCAGCTTTTGCAACTAGCTTTTGATGAAAAGGAAATAAGTTACTCTAACCATTTTGTGTAGGTTTCAATTCATAATTAAAACATCTATGAGTATAATTATTGGACATATTGTATGACTATGTCAAGCTTTACAGGAAACAGTAAGACGGCCTTGCAAATGGCTTCATGATCTGGAGGACCCTCTAAGGATTCAAGAATTCTACAGGAGTCTAACCTCTGATTGATTTTTGCTGCATCACAGAGAGACTCTAAAGTATTCCTCAATGGTTCATGGCTCTAGTATGCAAGCCCTTGAGTAATCCTCTTCCCCTGAGTTTGATCAGGTTTTGTGACTTGCTTCTCATCATTGGAAGATGATAAAGTGATGGCACGTCATTTCCATAATGGTTTTATAATGTTTAACTCTCTGTCTTGCCAACAGACTTGTTTTAAAGCTTTCCTTGTAGACATGATGAAATACATGACCATATGGTTGAAACTCACATGACCAAAAACTATTGTCCACCTGCATGAGTTGAAAATAGCCAATAGGACCTGAGGATAGCTTCCAGCTGACAGCCAGCAAGAAACGCTAGTCCTTTAATGTACAATTTCAGAAAAATAATTTTGTCGACCATATGAGCTTGGAGCTAGATTCTTCTCCAGTTCATGACCTAGCCCTTTCCAACACTCAACTTCAGACTGGTGAGGCACTAAGCAGAGGACTTAATTAAATTGTTGGCAGATTCCTGACCCACAGAAACTGGCAGTGCAATTTTTGTTAGCAGCTGTCCTTACATCTTACTGGTTCACTTATTAATTAATGAGTTGAATAAAGTATTGACACTTGTTAATTTGATATTGCATTAGCTAGAGCTTCTCAATACAACAGAGCCAAAAGGACATGTAGCTTAATTTAAGGAGTTGGCTCACACAGTTATAGAAGCTGGAGAGTCCAAAATCTGTGGTGTGGGCCAGTAGGTGGAAATGTAAGGCAACCAAGGTTCAATTTCCATTTGAAGGCATCTACTGGGAAATGCCTTATTGTCCCAAGATATTGGCCTTTTTACTCTCTTCAGGTCTTTCACTGCTTGGGTGAGGTCTGCCCACATGCCAGACAAACATCTACTTACTTGAGGTTTATTGATCCAGATGTAAGTCTCACCAAAAATGTTCTCCAAGTTTAAACATAAAATTAATCATAAGACATGTTTGTAGGATATTTATGCATAACTTATATGTTAAAAAGAGGGATAAAATGTACTGGAAGGTATGAAGTACTGTAAGTTCAAAAGACCCTGCTAAAGTATAAGGGAGGAGTCACCCCTGAGAACCTCCAAAGAAGAGGCATCGTGAGAGCCAGAGATCCAGCATGGAACAGAAGTGCAATTTTCTAAGACACAAGTGGAAGTCAAGGGGCTGCCAAAGGGACAGCACCAGAGGGCAAGATGGAGTTGAGGTCAGAGCAGAAAGTCAGTGGGGATATTCAATCACACAGCCCTGACAGGAGGCTGGGTTTGCTTCTGAGTGAAATGGAATTCCACAGTCAGAGCAGAGACATAACATACATTAACTGCAATAGGATTTTATTGATGTGATTTCAGTTAAAATATGGCTAAAAGTAAAAAACAAAAAAACTTAGGCCTGATTATCTCTGACTTGCCATCTGAACTCAAGCTCAGAGAATTTAAGAGAACTGTTCAAGGTCACAAAACTCACAAGCAAAAGAGCCTGATCTGGTTCTATTTTGCTCCCGTAGTATTGGCATTCAGGCTGCTGCGCCCCTTCTTATGACCTGAGCAGCATTTCTAGGTGACTATTTGGGGATTTATAACAAGATAAATAGGACCATAACATTGAATTTGGAAAAAAAGAGTCAAATTAGTGTGAACAGATGAAAAGTATATGAGTCCTTTTTTCTTTATTGTGAGATGAGGAGCAGTATTTGTGTATAATAATGAAAGCCAGTTCTCCCTCCTACTAATACGATTTTGCTCAAAAATGTCAGCTTGTTGACTCTCCCAAATTTCCATCTACTCAGTGATATAAAGAAACACGTTTCTTTTTCTTTTTGTTTTCCTCCAGTCAGGAGGGTGAGGAATATTTTCCTGGATGATGCTATTGCAGTACTCAATAGCAGCTCCCTTGAGAGAAAGGATAATTCAAAATCTTAAATAAGATACTCAATTTGAGATTAGCTAGGTGGCTATTTGGCTGAAAGGGATTTGACAAAGAAGAAGCTCTAATATGCCTAAAGGTAAAGGAAATATTCTACTGGATTTAATTAGCAGTGGGACTTTCCTGGCAACTCTCCATTAAGAAGCTTCAAGCCTTCAAATGATAATTAAAATTTCTGCAGGTTAATAATCACAATAAAGTTTCACTTTTTAAAAATAAGGATTCTAAGCTCAAGTGCAAAATGCTGATATGTGAGTCCCAAGTATATTTCCTCAGAGAGCATAGTTAATATACGACAGTAGTCATGCATTTCATTAACAGTTGTAGTCTTGATCAATTTGCTTTAAAATCCCACAGCGTTCAAGTCTGGTAATTTTAGACTTAGAAGAACATACATCATGAATAAATGTTGGCCCTGGTTTTCTCCAAAACTCCTCAGTAAGCACATTATCCTCTGCCCCAAAGAAAGATGCATTAGAAGACAGCCCTCTTCTCTGCATTGCCCATTGGGACCCTCTGTGGGCAGTGGTGGTACAGCCCTAGGGACAGCACTGAGGAAACTCAAAGGCCGTGAGATAGCCCACTGCTCTGGCAGGTGCAGGTCCTGGTGAAGGAATTATTTTACTATAAAGTCCCATTTGATGCATTCTAAGTGTGGAAAGATATGATCATTTTTTACTTTGTCCTTTTATTTCTTGTTTTTATCCCTGGTATGGAAGAAGTCTTTATGACATCAGAATCCTGCTTTGAGTTATGGTAGATATCAGAAAGGTAAAGCTTTGCTTGTTTTTGAGATAGTTCATCCATGAAGATTGTGAGAGTTTAATGCAAAAGATTCTCACTGGAAAAATGGTGCTATTGGGGGATGAAGCCATCCTTCAGGGAAGAGTGATGGGAAGAAAAAAGGAGAAGAGGAGCTTCTAAATACGCAACGTGAACTCATGTACTACAGATGAGCATGGGGCTCAGAGGATGAAACAAAGCTTTCGTTTGTCCTCTGGAAGTTATAAGGGAGACTTTTTGTGATGATGTCATGGCTTTCCACAATTCAGGGGCATAGGTGTAAGTTAATGTGTTTACTTGTTTTTCAAATTTTTGTGTGGCAGTCACTAAACCACTAATAGCTTACAACTGTCCACTGTGGAAGTATTTACATCAAAGAATCAAGTCACTGCTTGTATCAGTCAGAGTTTGCTAGAGAAACAGATGTAAGATATACAAATGTATAAGACATTACAAGATTGGTTTATGATGAGTCAACTACGGATGAGGAAGCGTGCAGAGGGTATCTGCACGCTGGAGGCTGAAGCTTCCAGCTCTAGGTCTGGAGCTTACTGAAGTGTCCTGTGCGAGACAGTATCAGGACGCTGGTGGGTCTGTGATAGGACCCTGAAGAATCCGTGAGGGAAGGTTCAAGTTGAACAGTCTGCACCAGCATCTAGGAGATGATGTCCAAGCTGAAGGCGAAGGCTGGAGCTCCTCTACAGAACCAGCAATTCCTCCTACCTCATTTCCTTTTTATTGTAAGAAGACTGCTCCCCTTGGGTGGGTGTAGCACTCACACCATCTTCCTGCCCTCCTCTTGCCCAGACTGAGGATGTTACAAAGGAGGGACCCTGGCCCCCTGCTGAATCACTTAAACTTCTGACCTTCTCAAGTTGACACAATGGCTCAACCATTGCACTGCTGGCCAAGGTGTCCATGCTCCTAACACAGCATGCAGAAGCCTTGTTCACCAGGGTGTTGGGGTTTTTCATTCACTGCTCAGCTCTGTCCCTAGCTTCAGCTTCAGAACCAGCACAGTAACAGCAGACTTTCCAAATGCAGTTACACCCACACATGCGCGTTCTTCCTGATCTTCCTCAACACTGACTCTGTAAAGTTTTGCTGCCTTCTCTAATGCTATTACTTTTGGGCTCTCTTACATTTCTAAGTGATCTCCTGGATCAGTTTGAAGTGTTGTGTTTCTGTCCTCCATCCCTTAAATACAGCCATCTCTCAAGATGGCACAAAGCGCTGTTTCTCATTTGGTAAATGTATTCACTGCTGGTTTTGTGTAACTGCTAGTTGATATCATCACTGGGCTCCTTTTTTCATGGCTCAGTGCCAGGTTAATATTTCAACAACTTGGTAGGTACATATGGTAAGCCCGCTAATATCACAAGCCCAATCTTTTTTAAAAATTTTATTTAAAGAGAAAAAACAGAATAAAGGGTAGCAACAATATAGAATTCCAAGGAAAAAAGGAAAACAACAACAACAACAACAAAAACCTAAGAAATTATTACTTGACAAATTACATACTGACTTCTTGGAAATAGTTGTTCAAATTACAAAGTTAAAACATGTAAAGTAGACATTCAAACAGTGAAACTGTTAACAGTTCTGCTCTACGATTTGACAAAAACAGCAATATGGTCATCCATCTTACCCACTCAAATGTACAAGCAATTATATCAAAAGGGTAAAATTAAACAACAAAACAGAACAAAGTGGATCACGAGAAAGCAATGTAAGAGACATAAATTTCAAAGCTAGACAATCGGAGATATTCACTCTCTATTGTATTGACTCTTATTTTCTTCCAAATAGTTGTCCATATTGTCACATATAGGGAATTCACATGAAACAACATAGTATGGAATTGATCTGAGCAGAACAAGGAAGGCGTTTCAGGTCTTCAAGATCAGACAATAGGGAAGCCAACAATGGCTGTCATAGTGTCTCTCATTCTCTTCAAAACAGCTGTCCATACCTTCATGTGTGTTGAACTTAAACAAAACAAGCTAAAAACCACTTTGAAAAAGAATGATAGTTTTGCTGGATTTCACATCATGACATTATGGAATCAGCACTGGGTGCTGTAATGTCTCTTTTTATTCAAGGTAGTTGTTCATTTCAACATGTGTTATATAGTTGGTTCTCATAAACTGTTTATAAGCTCTACACATGCATGAGTCTCTACATGTATATCTATCCTTTCTTTATTAGAGGGAAAAACAAAACAAAGCAAGACAAAACAAAACAATTCCTAGAAAAGCATGAAGAAAGAAGTCATATAAAACCACAATACAAGGTGATCTACAATGGTTACCATGGTGTCTCAGCAGTGTATAACAACATTAATAAAAACGAAGCATTGGAGACACTATAAGACTTCAAAGCAGGTAATAATCAAACCAGAGTGGGTATCTTAGTGAATGTTGTCATCTTCAGTGTAGTTGCTTATACTCTTAGACTTGATGCTATCAATCATAACAGATTTGAATAAAATCAGTCAATACAAAATAGCAATCTAACAAACCAGATTCAAATAAGATCAGTCATAATATGACAGTATAGGTTATACAGAGCTTCAGATTAAGTTGATAGGAAATTAAGGATGATTACCATAATAAGTCCTCTTATTTTGGGGATAGCTGACCATGTCCTCAAGTCTAGCGTAAGTAGACAAACTGGAACAGCATGTAATCCATCCAAGCAGAGTGATGAGAATAATGTAGATTTTAAATCTTGTTACCCAATTAACAATATCCTCTGCCTTCCTTTTTTAGATAATTCCTCCCCTTTCACTCCCATAGGGTGCACTGCTTATTTTGGGTCCCACTGCCTCCCTATTTAAAGCATCTCAATGGACCCTATCTCCTGATCTACTCTGCCTGTGTTTCTCTCTGTTAATATTTCACGGCCATCTATACTAGAGATTATAGCCAATCTTCTCTGCCTTATTTATGCTATTCTGTTTTTCTGCCATTGGTTGTCTATTTTTCTCTTCTACTCCACTGTCTGCCCCATTTACTAAGGCCTCTCTGCCACTGTTCCTGAAATGCTCATATTCTTTTTTTCTCTCTCTAAAATGTCCTTCAGTACTTTTTATAGGGTTGGATTGGTGGTCATAAATTCTCCCAGTTCCTTTTTGTCATGGAAGCATCTTGCTTCTCCATTAATTTTTAGAGAGAGTTTTTCAGGATACATCAATCTGGGCTGGAGGTTGTTCTCCTTCAGGTCTTGAATTATGTCACTCCAAGCTCTTCTTGACTTGATGGTCTGTGGCAAGAAGTCTGCCATGATTTTGATGGGTTTTCCTTTATAGGTGATCTGTTTCTTTTCTCTGATGGCTTTTAATATTCTGTTCTTATATTGAATTTCTAGGATCTTGATTATTATGTGTCTAGGTGTAGCTGTTTTGGTTATAAGGTGGCTGGAGTTCTGTACGCTTCATACATCTGCATATCATTTCCTTTTTCTATGTTTGGGAAATTTTCCTTAATAATTTCTGTAAATAGCCTTTGTAGTTCCTCTGTTTTGACTCCTGCTTCTTCATTCACACGCTTTATTCTTAAGTTACAGATCCTCTTGTCATCCTCTAGCCTTCCAATTGTTACTGCCTGCTCCCTTGTTATTTTTAAGAGATCTTCCCCTTCATGATAACACATTGCAAGCCTGTGTTCAATTTTTGATAGTCTATCTTTGGTTTCTTTCAAACAGTTTTGCCAGCTTTCTATGGAGTCTTTAGTTTCCTGATAATCTCTTTGAATCTGCTTCATGAATTCTAGGGTTTTTTTTTATTCTTCATTGAATCTTTCTCTCCTTTTGTGTTCCTCCATTCTTCTGTCTGTGTCTTCTTGAGAGGTGCCCAGCCATTCTTTTATTAATTTACTTATCTCTTGTTTAATTTGAATATTTCAGTTTTGATCTCTTTTACAAGGCCCTGAAGATATCTCTTTATGTCTGCTGACGTTGTGTTTGATGTTGCGTGTTTGATGTTGCATGTTTGCTGCCCTCAAACTCTTGTATTTACCTCTCCTGGATCAATATTCTCAGGGTTTGGGGCTGGAGGGATTTTCTTATTTCTCCCTCTTGTCATGTTTTTGGTTCCTTCCACACAAGTGTACAGTGTAATTCCCAGCCCCTTTTCTTGTTGGTTAAGGCTCCTGTGGAGCATGCAGGCTAGGGGCTTCTGCCCTCTGCCAGTCACTATCAGAGAGTGAAGTTCAAGCAAGTGCAGTGTGCGTGGGCTCCTCTCCTCTGGGCCAGTCAACCTTTGCAGGCCTTCACTGCTTCAGTGTGTGCCATGCTCAGGGAATTAATTTGTAGCGACCCACTGGGTCTCAGCCAGGGGGGCAGCCCAGTCCAAGCAGATCCCACCAATCTGCTTGGCAAGGGGAGCAACCAACTGAAGCCACTTCTTTATGGAGATAGGGCTGTCCTGCCCAAATCCAACATGTCATCCAGTGGGTTGTCCCTTTCCTGTGGGAGGGTCTTATTCCCATCCCTCACTGCATGTTGATGCCGGCCCCTGAGAACTGCTGGGCTCCCTGACCTCTGACCTCAGCACGGCTGAGGCAAATTCACAGTGCCTCTGGGTGGGTTGCATGCAGGGCCAGTTCTGGGCGAGCCACGCACAGGGCTGTTCAGTTCCATGCTCGGGGCCACTCAAGCCAGTCACATCAGTGCAGTTTGGTCAGTCAGGTCAGTTTTGGGTAGGAATTCAGGTGGCTAGGCGAGAGCACCTTGCTCGCCGATCTTAGCTTCTCTAATGATAGCCCCAGAGCCTCATATTCAAGCAATTTTTTTCACTTTAGTTTCTTCCTGGGTTGAGAGACTCCATCTCCCTCTGTTTGGGTCTCTCGAGGGTGTTCTATTCTGGCATTTGAGCTGTCTCTCTCAGATAGGATCCCTATCCTGCTACCTTCTGGTCCACCATCTTTGGAAACTCCCTCTTAAGCCCAATCTTTCTTAAAACAAACATATTATCTCCCCCTCTGTCACAAGCATGCCCTCCAATATTCTTTTCTTTTTTTCTTTTTTGCTGATGATATCACCATCTAAGCTGTCCTGCCAACAGATCTGATGATCCCAGAAAGTTTACAAGCAAGAAACTTTTGAATAAATGTCTTTCTTTTTTAAGTGAATTTTAAAATATTTACTGGTACTTGTTTGCAATATTTTAATTCACTATATTTCTTTGTAAAATCAACCTCCATAAATGTTTAATATATTCTATCTCTGACAGCCCTCTTGTCAAAATACTGCCTCAGCTAAGGTCCACTTGTTTGACCCCCTTGACCAGGGCCCCAGACTTCTTATTTGTCTTCCTTTCCGAGTACTTGCTGCAATGGGCTATAAACACAAAGTAAAACTTCCCTAGAACATTGCAAGGCTATGCCATCTGTGTTGACTTTAATTCAGAATTTTCATTTCTTTGCTCTCTCCAAGAGGTGGAGCCCAAATACTGCCCCCACCCTCATATGTAGGCAGGACTTAATATACCCCTCATAATGGATAGGATTATAGCCAAAGTGACAGTGAGGCTTCAGAACTAGGTCATTAAACCAATAAGCTTCCTTCTCATTCATTTTTGGGGAAACTGATCTCTACCTTGTGAGGACTTTTTGGCAGCCTCTAGAGGATCTCATGCAGTGAGAGAATAAGGTTTCCTGTGGCAGCCATGAGACTGCACAATCCCGGGACATTTTCATACAACTGCCAACCTGGACTGCAGCCTTGTGAGGAATCTGGCATCAGAAATACCTGGGTGACTCAGTCTTGGATTCTCCCTTCTTGAAAACTGTATGAAATAAACATTTTTTTTTAAAAGCTGCAAATGTCTGGGGTAATGTCTTATGCAGCAATAGAGAACTAATGCACCAGCTGCCTCCTACCCTGCTCAGTAAATTTTAAAGTGGAGTTCTGAGCATTTTACCTCAGTGGTAAAATTTTCTAAAGGACTTGCTGTTGAACTTTCTACTCAATAAAGATCTATTGCTTTAGTCAGGTATTCAAGGTCCTCAATGACCTAGCACCAACCCATGTGTTCAGCTTTATATTCCAAAATACTCTTTTTTGCAATTGATGTTTCAGTCAACCTGGAAGATTATTTTATTCCCAGGATATTAGGCTCTGAATTTCTTATCTTATTTTTTTTGTTCCTAAGGAAAAATGTAGCAAACTTTTCATGGTGATCACAGAGACTTTTACCATCAACATCACTTGAAACCTTCTTAAGGAGATAGCCATAAATGCATGTAGATATAGATATAGATATAGATATAGATATAGATATAGATATAGATATAGATGATATAGATATAGATGATATAGATAGATATAGATATAGATATAGATATAGATATAGATATATATAGATAGATAAAATCTCCTTAGAATATGGGTGATGATAAGAATATGTTTCATGTCATCTGGTATTTCTATCAAGGAAGACATTAAAATTGCCTTGTTTCAATTGAGAGTGTAACTACCTTTTCTTTTATTGACTTTGGGCTTTGTTTTTCTTTCAATATGGCTGCTTTCAAGAGCACTCTATTGGAATGTCCACTGCCCTGGCTCCTATTTGTCTATGATGCTTTTACCTTCCTAATGTTAGAAAATTGCTCTATTTTGTGCATTACTTGCCAGGAAAAATTTCAAATGCTTTTCTTCCTCTTTTTGTTCACTTTTTGTTGTTTTCAGTTTTTCGATCATTACTCATTGTCTCCTCTCCACACTTAAGTTTTTTTTTCTTATGCTTTTCTCTGAGTAAAGTGCATATATCTAACCCAGATTCTGTTGCTGTAACAAAATACCCAACACAGAGAGATCAGAGGTCTTGAGTTCAAAGTTCTGGAAGCTAGAAGTCAAGACCAGGGCATCTACTCTTGATAAAGGACCTCTTGGTGGATCATAATATAACAAAGTCACTAATCCCATCATGACTGACCCAGCCCAGATAACCTCACTGATTGAACCCTCATTAACTCTCAGTGATTCTACCTCCAAATACCTCCACCATGTGGACTTTGGGATTAAGTTTCCAACTCATGGACTTTTGGGAGAGAAATTGAAACTACAGCAGTGTGCTTGTGTAAAGAATTCGTATTTGTAATTTTAGTGAAGAAACTAAAATTAGGTCTGTCTTCATGATTCAGTGGCTGCTGATGCAAAGGCAGAATTCTAAGTTTTATCAAGTATTTTAGGATTAACAATGGGACATCTCAGGTCCTGCTGCAAGTCTCCACTTTCATTATGTGAACTTATTCATGTAATGAATTAAGCCTATTCTGGCTCAATTCTCCCATGGAAACAGTAAGTCAGGCATCAATCAACCTAAGGGGTCCTCTATGCCTTCAGTGTCTGCATTTTGTGACAGTTATTTTTGTCCAGCTTGTGAGACCTTTTTGATTTTTTCCCAGGATCTTAATAGTGATCTGCATAAGTAGAGACAGAGGTTGGTGTCACAGAAGAAAGAACCGAGACTAATAGTGTGGCACAGGAGAGTATTTAATCTGAGTGCATGAGTTTTTGCTCAGTTACCAATTTGCTATGAGGGGACTGGCTGAGTTTGACAGGCACCACGATGTATGGTGCTCAGTCAGTGCTCCAGACATACCTGGCGAATTATTTTCAATCACCCTTTAATGTCCCGAAATCCGTAAGACTAGGATTCTAGTAGAGTCATTTAGGCAGGCTTCAGTGTTAGTAGAGATACCCCCCTGAGCTCTGAAACTGTAGACTCAGGCTGTTCTTTTGCACCACTGCTTCCCAGGAGTTCACAGCAGTCCTCCCTTGAATTATGTATAGTGGGCCACTGTAATATGCTTAATAAACAATCTTGGCATTGTTTTTTCTGTTTTTATAAACTGTGTATCACACACTCCCCCCAAAAAGATCACATCTGCATAAAAGTAGAAACAGAAAGCTGCTGGTTCGCTAAAATTTTCCTCCCAAAGAGTTCAAGGTGAGGGCTTGCATGTTCACTGGCTATATATCTGCCTTCTAAATCTGTACATAGCTAGGGCCCAAATCAGTGTGGATAAGAAAGGAAGAGTATGAAAAATATGGAGAGGAGACAGTATTTGGTCTTGATAATAATTAGGAATCACTCATTTAATTGGCTTTTCCTTCGTGTCACTTTCTGAAGGACTGTAACAAACTTCTAAAAATACCATCAAATTGATCTGCAGAGGGCTTGGAGAAGCTGGAATTCCTAAGTGCTCAGGACGAACCCTTACATCAAGGATGAAGTGTGTTCAGATGTCTCCAGCTCACTTCTTCAATCTGAGAGATGCTTTCCGATGGAGGTCTCACATACTCAAGGTTAGCTCTGGACACTATGGTATTTATGGAACCTCAGCTACTCTTGTCACCACCACGTGACTCTGCCTTAGAGTTTGGAGAGACTCCAGTGCTGTTATGTCCTGACACAGCTCACTTGAGCCCCAGCTGCCCTGGTTTTTTCCACCATTCCCTGTCTTGCAGAATCAGTTCTTGCCTACCTCTGTGTCACAGGTCCTTCCATCAAGACTTGTAAGAAACAATATTGTGGCTCAGATTTAGAATGACCACTACTCTCCGAACCTCATGTGTTTGGAAGTGAGGTTTTCAGAGAATCATTGGATCATAAGGGCACTATATTTATCAATGGATAAAGCCACTGATGAGTGTGCTGTGAAGAACGGGGGCCCTATTGCAGGATGGGCCTCTCCCTCTGGCTCTTCCACCCACTCTCTCTGCTTCTGCTCACCATTGAGCTGCACAGTTCTTCTCCACTGTGCCCTTCTGGTCTGTTCCTCCTCTTGGAGCTACACAACTGTGGACTAAATGTTTTGAAACCATAGGCCAAATAGACCTCTCTTCATTTAGCTTGTGAGTGGTAGGTATTTTGTCCCACTGTTGGGAAAACAGATTAATATCAGACAAATAGTGATTATTGTGGATACTCACAGATCATCTGGACTATGGCCACCAGTCTGCCTTTCAATGTATTCACTGATGGAATCTTGAGGTAACTTCTGCCTTTTGCCTTGGGTTTACAACAATGTAAGCTTTTGCATTATTCTGAATACTAACTCAACTTCAAGGACACTCATTCAGCTGAGTCCCTACTGCCCCTCAAGTCCTTGCCAGTACTGCTTCCTTATTCCTTCCCACGTAAGTCCCAGGTTGCTTTGTGCCTCTGTAACACATCTCAATTCTTTCCTATTTGCAGCAATCCTGTGTGTGATCACTAATGTTTGTCAACTTGACTGGCTTGAGAGGTGCCTAGGAGATCAGTAAAGTGCACTCTGGACACGTCTCTCTGAGTCTCTCCAGAGAAGACTGGCATGTGGGTCAGCTTGGAAAGTGAGCAGCACCATCCCACAGGCTTACAGCCCAGATGGAGCAGGGTCAGGAGGAGGAACTTCATCAGTACTTACAAGCTCAGTTCCCCCTGAGCGACTCATTCCTCACTTCTGCTATTGTCAGTGAAGGTCAGACTCCTGCCTCTTCAGCCTGTTGAACTCACACCTGTGGCTCCCCAGAACACCTGCAGGGGCTAAGCCTTGGATTGACGTGTCTCTTTGGACCCTCTTCTTCTGAGATTTTAGCTGTTTGGACTGAGCAGCTGTGGGATTCTCTAGCCCTCCACCAGGCAGACAGCTACTGCTGGACTATTCCATTTCTGGTTCTACAAATCCTTCGAATACAACCTCTTTTGTAATAACACATATGTCTATTCTACCAGTTATGCTCCTCTAAAGAACCCTAACTATATGGACTGGGTACTAGGAATAGGGCAGACTGTTAGGGGTTAGATCAAAAATGCTCCCCACAATCCAACAGATGGACCTTTAAAAGTGACCAGATCATAAGAGGGCTTACTCTCATCAGCAAGTGAATCCAGAGACAAGTCCGTGGCTGAATGTGCTTTAGGAAGTGGCCCTGGTTGGAGGAGGTGGGTCCTTGAGGGGCACAACACAAGTGGGTACTTTCTTGTCCCTGACTCTTTCCTCTCCTTGGTTTCTGGGCATCATGAGGTGAGCAGCTTTCCACTATCATGTGCTTCCACTGTGACATTTCTGCCTTCCCTTTAAGTCATTCATCTCCGGTATTTTGTCATAGCAACAGAAAGCTGACTAACATACTAAAGGTTCTCACCGGTTAAACAAAAACAAATACAAAACAAAGCCAAATAAAAACCTAGCTTGCCAAATGTGTCTATGTATGATAGAGACACCAGGTGTCACTTAGCAGAAATGGTGCACTCCTTGAATAAAAGAAAGGAAGGAAGATCTTGCCTTTCAGCAAGGTCCCTGACTGGTGTGTGCACTTGAGAACCACACTACTGGATTCAGGCTCTAATAGGTTGAGCCATGTCTCTCTCTCTCTATGGCTTACATGAGTTGTAAGAGCTGCTA
>PVJX010027379.1:0-24891 GCA_004027295.1 Dolichotis patagonum | reverse complement strand
TACTTTACATGTTTTAACTTTGTAATTTGAACAACTATTTCCAAGAAGTCAGTATGTAATTAGTCAAGTAATAATTTCTTAGGTTTTATTGTTGTTGTACTTTTCCTTTTTTCCTTGGAATACTGTATGGTTGCTACCCTTTATTCTGTTTTATTTTGTTTTGTTTTTTCCTCTTTAAATAAAATTATATTTAAAAAAAAGGCCATCTATGACAGAACAGCCAACATTATACTAAATGGACAAAAACTGAAAGCTTCCACTCTAAAATCAGGAACAAGAGAAGGGTGTCCACTATTAGCACTCCTATTCAATATAGTTCTGGAAATATTAGCCAGAGCAATCAGACAAGAGGGAGAAATAAAAGGAATAAAAATAGTAAAAGAAAAAGTTAAATTATCATTATTTGCAGATGACATGATACTCTACATAGAAGACTCCAAAAACTCCATTAAAAGACTACTAGAGGTAATACACAAATTCAGCAGTGTCGCTGGATACAAAGTCAACACTCAAAAAACAATAGCATTCCTGTATACAAACAAAAAACTCCATGAGAAATTATGGAAATAGCACGTTTCACAATAGCATCAAAAAAAAAAAAAGAAATATTTAGGAATCAACCTAATCAAGAATGTAAAAGACCTATATGCTGAAAATTATACTATGCTAAAAAAGGAGATTGAAAGGATATTAGAAAATGGAAGGATATTCCTTGTTCTTCATTAGGAAGAACCAACATTGTGAAAATGGCCATACTCCCAAAACTGTTATACAGATTCAATGCAATCTCAGTCAAAATACCATTAACATACCTTAAAGATCTAGAGAAAATATTCCTAAAATTCATTTGGAAACAGAAGAAACCTAGAATAGCAAAGGCGATTCTGGGCAACAAAGGCAAGACAGGGGGCATCTCAATTCCTGACTTGAAACTATACTACAAAGCCACAGTCATAAAATCAGCATGGTACTGGCAAAGAAATAGACTTGAGGATCAGTGGAACAGATTAGAAGATGCAAACACTACTACAAAGACAGTCAGCCACCTTATATTTGACAAGGGGCTAAACATTTTCACTGGAAAAAAGATAGCCTCTTTAATAAATGGTGTGGGAAAAATTAGCTTTCCACATGCTGAAGACCGAAATAAACCCATGCCTATCACCATACACTAAACTAAAGTAAAAATGGATCATGGATCTAAACATTAAAACAGAAACAGTAAATCTACTGGAGGACAAAGTAGGTAAAAATCTTGTGGAGACATAGGGGTAGGCAGAGAATTCATGAATAAAATGCAAACTGCATGGGAAATACTTCAAAGAATCAACAACTTGGATCTCATATTACTAAAAAGTTCTTGCACTTCAAAAGAAATCACCAACAAAGTGAAAAGAAAACCCAGAGAATGGGCAAGAATTTTAGTCAACAATTCCTCAGACAAAGGACTTATATCCAGAACATATAAAGAACTGAAAAACATCAAACCCCCCAAATTCAAAGACCCTCTCCCAAAATGGGCATTGGAGATGAACACAGAGTTCTCAGATGAAGACATACAAATGGCAAATAAATATATGAAGAAATGTTTACCATCACTGGTCATTTGAGAAATGCAAATTAAAATAGCATTGAGATTTCATCTCACCCCAGAAAGAATGGCAGCCATGAAGAAAACAATTGATAACCAATATTCGCGAGGATGCAGGGGAAAAAAGAACACTTCTCTACTGTTGGTGGGAGTAAAGAATGGTGCAACCACCATAGAAATCAGTATGGAGATTCCTCAAAAAACGAGGATTGGAAGTTCCATTCAATCCAGCTATTTCCCTCCTGGGTGTTTTCCCAGAAAATTTGAAAAGGTCATGTCACAGTAATATATGTGCACCCATACTCAGAGCAGCACAGTTTGTAATAGCTAAATCTTGGAAACAACCAAAATGCCCATCAACCACAGAATGGATGGAAAAAATGGTATTTTTATACAATGGAATACTATTCAGGTATAAAAAGGATGATCTTGAAGCCTTTATAGATAAATGGAGGCAACTTGAGAATATCCTCATTAGTGAAATAAACAAGACTCACATTAGTAAATATCACATTGCCTCTCTAGTATATAAAAAAAACAAGAACACACAGAATAACAGGATCCAAAAGCTATAATAGATATTGTAAAAGTGAAAGGGAAGGAAAGTGCTCTAAAGGATAAAGGACAGATGACCACATTACTAAATTGTTAAGATGACAACATGTAATGTATCAACTAGTGATTTTATGATGTTAATTTTTTTTTAATTCTGTATTATTCTACTTTTTTTCTTTTTTTCTATTTTTTATTTTGTTTTCCTTCTTTCTTTAAATAAAAAAAATTGGAAAAAAGAAGCAGGATGCTAAATCTGGTGAGAGCACATCATAAAGTGATAGAAATCTTAAGTATTTCCTGTTAAAATGTCTCACAACAATTTAGGGTTTAAAATGCTTGCAACATATGATTCCAGGTGGTGAATAAATGCATAGGTATGCTTTTGGGAAAAAAATTTTCAATTCAATAAAAAACTGACAGTTTTAAATGATAGTTTATTTTAGACCTTTACAAACAGTGTCTGAGAATTCTAGGTTCTCCACATCCTCACCAAGACTTAGTATTGTGAACCTTTTATATTTTAGCCTTATTAATGAATGCATAGTGGTATCTCATTGGTTTTAATTTATATTTCTTTAATGACTAGCAATGATGAGTATCAATTAACATGTTTAATGATCATTTAGTATTTTCTTTTGTGACTGCTGAAATCTATTTGGAAATTTGGCTATCCTGTTAATTAGTTGTAACAGTTCTTTATTTTGGATCTAAGTCCCTTTAGATACATGAAAACTAGTATTTTCTCCTATTCTATGGCTTTCCTTTCCATTTTCTAAAGAATATATTTGAAACACAAAATCTTTTAATTTAAATAAAGTTCAAGTTTTGGGGTTTTTTTTTCTTTGATCACTCACACTTCTTATTCCTATTGAAGAAATCTCTGCCCATTCTAAGGTTGGAAAGTTTTCCTCTTAGCTTGTACATTTAGGTCTACAATTTACTTTAAGTGAACTTTTGTGTACCAGTCTGAGATAACATACACAATGTTCATTTTCCTACTAAATTTTTCTGACACTTTTAATGACGAATATTGTAAATCTGTAAGTCTTTTGTTATTCCTTTGAAAATTCTTTTTGGCCTTCTAGGTCATTCTCATTTAAATGTAAATTTTAGAATCAGTTGATAAACATCTAAAAATATTTTTCCCTCTGATTGTAAATTAAATCAATTTGGGTATACTAACAACACTCAATCTTATAACTTATGAGTATTATTTGATTTAGACCCTTTTAAAATTTTCTTAATTTTTTTTATGTCTAGTGTACAAGTCTTTTTCATATTTTGTTAAATTTATCCCTAAATATTTCATGATTTTGGATTCTATTATGAATAAATTGCTCTGTATTTTATCTCAAGTTAACAATTCTGCTTTGCACTTACAGTGTTCACTTACAAATCAGCAGAATACAAACACAAGTAACAGATGATATGAATTAGAAGATAAAGGGTCTTTGTATCCATAGGCCAAGGCAAATCAAGCAAAGGATTTTATTTATAAGGATAAAATTTATAGGAAAACAAGAGCATGCCTAATTATTAAGGAGAAGAATAACATTTGAATCTGACAGCTTTCAGAAATGTTTTAAAAATGAAAGGAAGAAAGTGAACCATCCTTTTAGGTGAAATGATTACAACTATACAGATGTTGGGACAAGAGATCAAGGAGTTCATTTTATATAAAATACTTTGTCTGTAATCACTTTTACTTGTACTATGACTGTATAATGATAAGAATTTCATATTAAACATGCTTTACAAATGCAAAATATATGAACATGTATCAATTATTATAAAACTTTCTTCCTTCCTTGAATTTTAAATACATCTTAACTTTGTTGTCCCATAAATACCATTATCTTTGAAAGGTATTACCATTTTTAAAAAGATTTGAAAGGATCCATATAAAAAACATTAATCTCCAATTCCTCTCAAAGTACATGGTGTGGATAAAAGTTTATTTTCAGAAGACCAGTCTGGACTTGGTCCTCATCCTTGCACCTGTTTAATGAAACTGTTGCCCTGGTCTGCCATTAGTGTCAAAATACATAGTACAGTTGACACATTATATTTATAAAGAATGTGTAACAAATTCTTTTAAAGTGAAAATATAAACAAAGATATTATCTTTTAGCACTTGATTATTGAAATTTTTCAATACAAGTTCACTGTTTAAATTTTAGAAAACACACAAAAGTAATGATGACAAACAACAAAGATGCTAATATTTCAGTGTTTATTTTCCTTGAGCTAATTATGTGCTACATATTATTTTGCTTAATCACAGTAAGTCATATTAACTAAAATGATATTTTATCATAATTTTACAAAATTTTTTAAGACATACATAAAGTATCTAGCTAGTAGACAGAAAAGTCCGAAATTAAAACCAGATCTAACTACAAAATCTAAGCTCTTATTCACAGCCCAAGAAAGAAACTTAAAACTACCTGTAATCCAACCAACCAGGTATAAGTTCTGCTAAAATTTGTATCACCTCACTAACTGTACTCTAATGCCCCAACAATCCCAATTTTTTCCTTTCTAGGCACCAGTGTTATAGTTTGGTGTGCTTTTTAAGGTATTTTTAACTATGAATATATATTCTTATCTATATAAACACATCTTTCATAAAATTACATTAATGATAGGCTATGTATGATGCTGATGTGACAAAAAACTGAAGCACAGATGAAGTACATATGCTCCATATAACAAGAATAGTAAAGGAAAAATCAGAAGTGAAACATAATAACATATAACTAAAAATGACCCTAAATGTTAAATATTTTCCTGATTATTTATAGAATACTTTAATATTTTTATCCATACCATAGCATTCCACCTACAGTAATATCTCTAGCTAACATTTTGTGGGCATTTACTATGAGCCAACGAATCTAAATGTTCTATAAGTATTATTTTGATTTAAGATTGTTATCTCCATTTTTTTTTACAGATGAGAAAACTGAGGCTTAGAAAGATTAAATGAACTACTTAAAATCACAAGGCTAATTTTAGTGTTATTAGCAGAAAAGTTACATAGAATATGATGATCTATCCTATTTGAGGAACTGTTGTATTGAAGTGACTGGTATTACTTGGTTACCCTTTTCACAAAAGTATATTACAGCCCAATCTCATACGTAAAAACTGATTTTCCTAGTTTTTAATATGAAAGTTGTAAGGGATATTCACAGAATTTATAGTGATAGATTAGAGGGCAATGTATTTCTGGACTATATTGTGCCCACTTCAACAGTTCAGCAACAAATCCTATTATGGCCCTAGAAAAATCATTTAAATTCTCCAGGTCTTTATTTGTCTACTGTCAGACAATTATTTAACATAATTCTCTAAGGATCCCCTACTTTGTAGTTTACTTAGGTTAACACTATCAATCATCTTCATGGTTGCAATTGCAGAACCAAAGCACATCTTTTGGTTCTACATATTTCTCACATTTTCTACATAAAACAAATTTGACTTTAAAATTTGATTATAAAATCTAAAGATATGTAGACATTCAATTTACTAGATAAATATTTTGGATCAAGAGCTACTGTACATCCCAAAGTAGCTTTCCCTAGACTTTGCAAACCAAATATCAACGATTTGATCTTGTTTGACCCACAAACTCCTTTCACAGCAACAAAAAAAGTTATACATGAATACACAGATGGCAGGTGCAGATGCAGAAACTAATAAAAATATGTATGTCTTAGACACAGAAGCTTTGTTCCTTCAAGCTTTTGAAGACCTAAAGGTTTAAGGATAGATAACACAGAAACAACATCATCAATTACCCTCTAGAATTCAACAGTAGTAAAAGGAATCCCCATAAACTTCCAGGTTTTTTCTACTATACCATTTTTTTTAAAACAACCTACAATAGCCCTTTAATCCAGTTGATTCTGACAGTATGAAACCTCAACCATCAATTTAGGCATCAAACAGGAATTTTTCAGAAATGCAAGTTCTTTTACCTACCTCAGAGCTACTCAGAAATTCTGAGTGATGAACTCAGCAATCTGCATTTAGACAAGCTGCCTCCTGGCAATTCTGAAGTATGCTATTTAAGAACCACTGTTCTAATCTTTACTTTATTATGATTGCTGTCTCTGTGAAATGTAGTTCCCTAAATGCACAGGTGATAATGAGGAAAGCAAGTAGACAAAAAGATTATCAGGACACTAGCTTTAACTGCGAATGCACAAAGTGTTTGTTGTCCTGCTAGTGCTATGTATCTCATTTAAAAGTATAGCCTGATACTGCTTTCTTTCAATTTTCTGAAGGTTTAATGACTGAATCTATGAAATAACCAACAGTATACAGGTTAATAGGAGAAAAGGCATGCAAAGTTATTCTATGCACAAGGGTATTAAAAGAAAGAAAAGTGAGTCCCTAAATATCTAGAAAGATCTAGATTATACATCTTTCTCACAGAGGAGAATGGAGAGAAGATAAGGGCAATGTAAGGGCAAGTGAATGAGTTTTGGGAAAGATGAACAGGTCCTCAGAAGAAGAGGTGATAACCTGTATAAGCATGGTGTCAACCTTTTATCTCTTTCCTGTGATGTAGTTAATACTCTCTCACTGATGAGATTACCACAGGACTGAACTCATGACAACTGAATTCCTTCTTTTAGAGACTCTATCTTCAGGGAAATGGGAGAACTTGAGAGAAAGCACTTCCCCTTTTCTGCTTGCCTACTTATAGGAGAAAAGTGGAAAAAGGGAAAAGTGGAGAGCAGAAGGTCATAGAGATTGGTTCTGAGGATGCTTCTGGAGCCTTCCAGTCTCCAGTTCAAAGAATTAACATGCAAAAACACCACAGGTACTTTGGTGTATCCATTTTTAAGTTCCAATAATTTGTTTTATGAGTGAACTCTTTCATTCATTTACTGTTATTGTTCGATAGATAATATGTTGCATTACTATTCTTATCTCAGTAGAAACATACTTTATAAAGTCTAATGACTTTATTACAAAAGGTCAAATCACTATGAAGTTTCTATGCTTTCTATCTGTTTCAGCCAAGAAAAGGGAAGACTACATACCATGGCGATTAACATTTTGGCACAGTATTTTATTTTTTTCCTGGTTTTCTAAAAATCTTAACTGAAATGTTGTTTGGTTTAATTATAAATCAGCAAGGAATTCATGCTTGTGGAAAGTATGCATCAACATTTATTTTGGTAAGGTTGTGCATAGTGATTGAATACAGACATTCTAATAAACAGCAGCTATTTGCTTGCATGACAATAATAATAGATAAATTTGATTAAGGATGTCAAATAGGAAATGAAGAAGCAAAGGAATAAGCTCTCCCCTAACAGCCATTCTAACATGTAAATTTGGGAAAGAAAAGGCTTGCAAGGGTAAGAAGATACAGTTCGTTGTAAGAAGCTTGCTGCCTAGCATGTATAAGGCCTTGAGTTTGATCTCCAATACCCAAGGGGAAAAAGCAAGCAAAACAAAAAGATCTCTTGAAAAAGTATAGGAATTAGCACTTTTATTTATTTTATCTATAACACTAAAAGTTGCATGAAGAAATGCAAAGCACAATATTCTACTGCTTAAGAAGTGTGACTGCATTTCAAGACATGAAAAAGACTCTTCTATGTGCTACAGTAAGAAACAGAAAAGTTGGTTACTAATATATAAAACTGTTACTGATTTAGGAAAGAATAGTCATCTAAAACAGTGGTTAAAGTACAAGGTTCAAAGTCCTGAGAGTAAAATCTCCAAGATCTTTCAATATTCAAAACTGATTCATAAAACTAAGTGTTATTAAGTTTGTCCAAGCTCTGCCCCACCCTACTCTCCTCCTCCTCATCTTTCCTTCGTTCCTTCGTTCCTTCCTTCCTTTCCTTCCTTCCTTCGTTCTTTCCTTCTTTCCTCCCTCTCTCCCTCTCTCCTTTCTCCTTTCTCCCCTGCTCTCTGATACATGATCTCACTATGTAGTTCAGGCTGGCCTTGAACTCACTATGTCACCTGGGCTGGCCTTGAACTCATGGTGATCTTCCTGCCTCAGCCTCCCAATTGCCAGGATTACAAGTGTGTGCCTCCATGCCTGGCCAAATTTTTGTTCATTATTTTGTTTGTTTTAACTTGTCTGACCTGACTTAACAGATACATTATCCTGACATTTCATATCAGAACTACTGGCACCTTTCCTAGGACTAGGAATCATTTTATTCTACTGACTTCTATGTTGTAAATATGAAGTAGTTTCATTCATGATGATTTAACACCAATTTTGATGAGCAGAAATTTAAGGAAAAGAAAACAAAACCAAGTTTTCTAAGGTCTTCTACTAATGTTCTGACATGTATATTCAACAAGAGTTGTGAACATTTCTGACACATTCTACAGACTTTTTCTAGAGTGTAAAGGATGTTACAAAGCAACTCACCTAAGTCTGAAAGAATCTAAGTAAGCACAGATAATGTCTGTCTCAGTTTTGCTCCTACACAAGAAGGGTTTCAGTAAGATCCCACATGTATTTACAGGCCATTCACAAGAAGTATTTCTAAAATTGAGTGTCCAAAAGAAGTCTAACTCACGAAACTATTTTTTTTAATTCAAATTTAATGTTTCCAATAACATGCATATTTGTAACTACCCACAATTCCAACAGGAATTAGGCATATTAGATCATATGCAAAAGATCTGGCACTAAATGAACATTCCTATTCATATGTGCAGCATTCTTGTATCTACATAGCTACAACAAAATTTCTTCAATTATTTCAAATCACAAAAAACCACTGAAAACTGTCTGCCAAAATTACTTCAATTATATTGAAAATTATCTTTGAAATTAGTTTCAATATTTTCATTATTATAGCGAGTCAAAACAGAATGTTCAGTAAAAACTATGCACTTTAAAGGAGAACATATGAGTTGCAAAAGAAGAAACATGTTTTCCTGAGTTATATACATATAAAATACTGCTCTTTCACAGCAGACACTTTGCATGCATGCTTACCAGAGCAGTATGCATCCACGTCCAGTTTCTGAGCTGAAGTGAGTGTTGGGGAGCCAAGCTCGGATTCTGGAATTCGTGGGCTCTCAACAAACTTTGCCTTCCTCAGGGGGGCTGAGAGGGAGAGGGAGAGGAAGAGAGAGAGAGAGAGAGAGAGAGAGGGAGAGAGGGAGAGGGGAAAGAGAGAGAAGGAGAGAAAAACAGGGAAAGAGAAGGGAAAAAGGAAAGAGAGAAACACAGGGGGATCATGAGTAAGGGGAACAGCAGGCAACAGATGGAAGCACTTAAATGAACGACACACTCTGTCAGACTCAGATCAGGTTACCCTAGTTTTTGTGCCAGAAAAAAAAAACTCACTTAAAATGGGGAAGGCTAAAATCTAATATTCAAAACATAAACTGTGATTCTTTATTACCTTTGGTTATATTCTCTCTTTACAAAGCAAAGAGTTCTCTTTAATGGCTTTCTGTGCCATTAAATACAAGAATTAACTTGTATTTAGGAAAGTGCAGGACTAAGTTGTAAAGTTTGTTTTTTAATAGAAACTGTAATCAAAAGTTTTCTTTATGTAGAAATATCTACTCTAATATTCAGCTGTGATGAATACCAAAAGCAGGATTAAATCTAATCTAGCAGGCCTAATCAACATAGTTTAACAAATCAAACACTTTACTGCTCAGACATTAATGGAAGACGTCAAAACTAATGGAATAAAATATTATGTCAATTTGACACTGAGGCAGAGTTACAAATTTAAACACAAAGTCTATGGACTTCCATTCATTCATTATTATATAGAAGATAGCTGCATATAATATATAATTTGTAAATTAAATGTTTTACCTATTGAAAGCACATATCAATTTTATTTACTGATTTTAGGGAAAAATTTAAAAACACTAATATATACTTAAACAATTAAATATTTTAAAAGTTAAAATTATGGAGACGGCTTTGGTACTTTCGACTAAGTTTTATTAAATAAACTAAGGGTAATGTGCTTAGGCTAGTACCGGCCTAAGCATCAAAAGTATTGGTTAGATCTGAAATTCATTTGTATGTATTCTAAATTAGGGTCACAGCCATAGATGTCTAAGACATGTGAGTATTTAAGATCACATTACTTTTTTTCAAAAGTTTCTGCATGTTTTCCCAAATCCTCATCCATTACTGATCCATAGGGAACTCTAAGTTATTCCTAAAAGACACTATAAAATGGATTATAAAACTTTGACATTACAATGGCCAGAATTATTATTTTTAGAATAAAAATGATAACACATTAAAAGAATACAGAAAAAATTTCAATGTGCCAATACTCAAAACCTACAGGCAACTAAACCACAATTTAAACTGCAGAGTGTATATATATATACTGTTAAGTGTATGTTTTGAAAACAAAAGAACAGATGCAGGGGATGGAAACAAGATTTTAGAAAAGTAATTTTGATATGTTGTGTACATGTGTCGAGGCCCTATGAGGGATGTGATCATTACGTACTACAGATATGTACAAAAAAAGAGAAGGAGGAGGAGGAGGAAGAAGAAGAAAAACAGGAGAAGGGGTCTAAGATATGGAGGGAAGGGGAAGGAAAAGAAGGAAAGGGGGGAAAAAAGCCTGTTACTGTTCTTGGCAACAAAGCCCTAAAACTATGGGTGGTTACTTTCTCATAAAAAAGTAAGCTTGGGAATAGCGGAACTCTCACCTATGTTAACAATGTAATACTTAGGTTATTTTTAAAAATCACTATCACAAATGAAGATCTGAAGAGATTTATATATAGGCTACTAACAGCCAGTATCAAAATATCTCTCATTATATTCTCATCAACTAATTAAAAATGAAGTATTTTATTTACTCAATATTACCTAGTAAAGGAAAAATGATTATAATTTTGTTCCAACAGCTCTTAAATCCATTACTAGATTTTTATCAAAGCAATGTCATGCTGTGAGTGCAAGGCCAGCCTGGGCTACAAGGTGAGCTCAAGGATAGCCTGAACTGCATAGTGAAATCCTGCCTCAAAAAGACAGAATAAACCAAACCAAAACAACCAAACAAAAAAGCAATGTTATGGCATCAGAATAACTATTATACTTGTTGAGTTCTGACAAAGAGTACTGATTTCTAACCAAGCAACAATACATATCTAAAAACTTTAATATAATTTTTATAATAAAATTTTGGGACCAATAATAGAGTAGAAATGTAAAAAAAAATTGAAGATAGCAGAATTTGACAGAGGTTTGAGGAGTGTACAAGAATTACAAGACGGAGTCAACAGAAAAGATCAGGATCCTAGAGATCATAAATGCTGAGGACTATGAAAAGAATGTGGAGTATATGGTATTATTTAGAAGCTGAGTAGATCATAGCAAAGTATAATGAAACCTCTTACTAAAATACACAATTTCTAGCAAAGAGTATCATTTCAGTTCTGTTGAAGTTCAATGCCATACTGTTTTCCCTTCTCAGGGAATTCCAACTAAGGTTATCTTTATAGATCACAGTGAATATTTAATTCTTCTATTTATCTTCATTTCTATTTCATCTGTGGGGTACTATGCAAGTCTAATAATGCAGTTAAATTATTTTTAAAGTAGATGATAATGGTGCTCCAAGTTATAGGTAATCTTATGTGTAAGTCAATCAAACTGAGAGGTATAATCACAGATAAAACAGATGTGCTGGGGCCAGGGATTTAGCTCATTGGCTCAAGCATTTAACTGGTAAGTGGAAGGTCATAAATTCAATCCCTAGTACCAATAAAATAAAATAAAATAAAATAATCAAATAAAAATAAACAGATTGTCTAATAGTCATAATATTGGATGGTAGAGAATAAAAAGGCAAGTTTGAAAGTAGAACATGATATTTTCTCAAAAGCCTAGAATTTTAGTAGACCTAACTGTAAAAATTGGTGTATACGATAATTCAGATAGCTAAAAGAATTTTTACAATGAAAGAGTTTGTCTAACCAAAAAACCCAAAACAAATAAACAAACAAAAACATGGTTGAGTGAGATGGGTAAAAAGAAACTACAAACAAAATCAGGTATTTTATTGTGATGGAAGAGACAAAATGAAACTACTGCTCTGAGAATGATCTGAATCCACACTAGGAACATGAATGTTAGGGTGTAAGAGATTTGACTTTGGGAATCTGGCAGAGGGTTAGAGGACTAGCAAAATGATTATAAGCATGTAAAATGTTAAGCACAGTGTTTATAAGCTTACCTGTAAGTTTAAAATATAGAACAGTGAGGACTGTGGCTATGAGAAATAAAGTAAGCAAGTGGTTTCAAGATACAATATGAAGAGGCCATGTAACATGGTAGCATTGCAGTGTGGAGTTAGTGCAGGAATTAAGGGTTTGGGCTTTGGTACCAGAAAGTCTAAAATGAAGTCACACGTCTTCTACTTTTGTTGGCTCCAAGAACCTTTCTGTACTTGTTTCCTCATCAGTTATTTTGGATTAAATGTTACCTACATCATGGATGAGGTGTGAAATTTACATTAATTCATGTAAAATGTCCTGTACACTTGTTAAAATGTACTGACTTTTCACTTGTAGATGCCTCATGAGAAACTAAAAGCAAGACAGAAATTTGGTATCTCTATCTTCATTTTCTATCAGTCTTCTTTACTACCTTAAAGGTTGGGCTAGATTCCTGCTTAAATTTGCCTGCAGACATGTTAATCACTTAACTAGTGTAGTCTAAAGCTGGTAATCTTTCCCTTCCAAGGTTGCAGGCACTAAGATTAAAAGCAACTAAAATTTCCAAACTCCAGAACAGAGTCTGTACAGGCAGATCACTCCATGATGGGTTTATACCCTTAACCAAGAACAATTACCCCATGATGGGAACCAAGGCTATCCCCCTAAGCAGGATGAATTATCATATGATGGAAACCAGATTGCTCCCTCAGGTAATAATGACTTGCCCTGATCTAGCAGAGCCCCCAGCATAAGACCTAAAATGCTTTAAAAAAAAAAAAAAAAGACCTAAGATAAAGATCAACTAGATCACAGCTTGACTAGGATTGCTAAACTATGTAACTTCATCCCCTCCCTCTTTTGTGCCACTTAAATCTGAAGCTGTAGTCCAAGATGGGGCTGAAGATACTTACAGCCCTTGTCTTCCCAATGCAGCTATACTGAACAAATTCCACTTGATTTTTGGGACATGTAGCCAGACCTGGTTTGTTAGGACTGCCCTAAATCAGATCCTCCCTTTCTAGTCTAGGATTCCAACAACATTATCACAGATTCAGTATAATTTGCAAAGGTTAAATTTTGTATGTATGTTTTGCAGTAGAAAGGAGAGTAAAACAAAGATTTCTAAATGTCAGAGGATAATAAGAACTATGGTATTCAAAAGAGGTAATTAGACCTGGGGGAAACCAGTCAAAAGACTGGGTAGAATGTGTCAAAGTCATGGAGACCCAGGGGACATGCACAGAGCACAGCATTAAGGATGACTCTAGCTCCTGAGCACAGTACTTAGAGCAAACCAGAAGTGCTATTTTCATTTCTTCATTTATTTCTACAAAGTGATTTCACTGATTTTTACAAAGTGGTTTACAATCTGGTGCTAGGCCTACTGAGTTTTTGATTGGATAACTGTCCCACTGCCTTATTTGCATCAGAGAGAAGCCAATCCAGAAATTATAAATACAAAAGACCCCTCTCCTTTACCCTTGGGGCTGCTGTGAGTCTAGTCACCAACTCTTCTTACTGCAAAGTGTACTTCTTTTCTACCTTAAACAAACCTACATATCCCCTGCTTTTATTTTGTGTTTTGTCAATTTCTGTACAGGAACCAAGAACCTGAAAAGAATTACCCCAACATTCACCATCACAGTATCACAAATCATTTTTTTAATTGAGATGGGTATAATGTTGAGGAAAATATATGCTATGTTTTAGAAAGTAGTAAAATATTCAAATCAAAATGATCTCAGCCAGGTGGAGTGGCACACACCTTTAATCTCAATGCTAGGAGGCTGAGGTTGGAGGTTTTCAAATTAGAGCCCAGACTAGGCAATTTAGCAAGACTCTGACTCTCAAACAACAAAAAGTTATTTTTGTAAAGGGCTGGGAATATAGCTTTGTGTAAAGACTCTGGATTCAAGTCCCAATAGACAGAGCAGGGATTGACAGACAGACAGACAGACAGACAGACAGACACAGAGAGACTAGGCATCTTAGAAAGATTTTCATTCCAAAGCAACAACAAAAGATATTTTTCTTGTAAAGGACTGGGGATGCAGCTCAGTGTAAAGGTCCTGTATTCAAGTCCTAGTAGCAAAGAAGGGGGAGGGGAGAGAGAGACAGACAGACAGACAGAGAAAGACAGAGACAGACTGATTGATTGATTGATTGATTGATCATCTGGGTTAGAAAAAGACACATATGTAAGTATAGAATGTATGATCACTGGTTCTCCAAATGTGCCTGCAGCAGCATAATAGCAGCTGAAATGTCAGAAACATTTGAGAGTAGGGATCCAGAAATCTGTGTTCAGCAAGCCCTTTTAAGTTTATGGATTAGAAACCTCTAAATATCACCTACAGAGCTGATCACCAAAAGGATAAAAGCAATCAGACATACCATACAAGAACATTCATGTGAAAGACAAAATTCACTTATGGAGGTTCCTCTAAAAGTGGAATGATGTAGATGGTGTTGATGCAAGACTAGTCCAAACAAAAAAAAATCATTAAAATAAGAATTTTAGCCAACCAAGGTGCCACAAGTCTGTTGTTCCACCATTTGGAAGCAGAAGTGGAAGGATATCAAATTTGAGGAGAGGCCAGTGTGGGCTATAGAGCAAAACTCAAATGAATGAATGACAAATAAGAAAGAATCTTAAAACTATTGAAGCATGTGTCTTTGAAAAGGTTTCAAAACAAAAGGAAATTGTTAGGACAAAAATAACAAAAGAAAGATTCTTGTGAAAGAAAGCAAAGATGAGGAAAATAAGAAATGAAGGAGACTATAAAGATGGGGAAAACAGAGTACTGATGAAAGAATTCTGAGATGTAATTTTAATTACAAGAATATGGAGAGGGAAGGAATCAAGGGAAATTAATCAGTTCACAACTGAAGATGAAACCAACAAAAGACAATTTCACATTCCTAAATATATGCTGAAACCTTGATTTAAGGCCTTCTTGCTATGGCTGAGCACCAGAATATCAACTCTTATTTACAGATTAACTTTCCAGATTGCTAACTCCACCAAATACGGGAGCAACAATTACCTCTCCTTATACCCTTATTTATTTGTTTGTTTGTTTGTTTATTTATTTAGTGTTGTTTTGATACTGGGAATGGAACTCAGGACCTTGTGCTTGCAGTGCAGATGCTGTGTTGCTGAGCTACATCACCAGCCCCAGATTGCCCTTCTATTCCTCAAGTTTTCTCAGCTTGCCATTATCCTATCTCTCTACAAAACCTATGCTATTCTTTCCCAAATTTTCAGACTAAAAATACTCTTGGCTTTAGGTCTATTATACATTTTTCTAACTGCTATCTAGCCTTGCTGCTGGTAGTTACAGAATCCTGTCCCAGGACCTAATAGCCAGCATCTGTAATAATAAAACTTATTTCAGAGATGGTTTAGGCTCAAAAGGTTTTAGTTCAACAAGAAAATACTTTCATAAAATTGAATTTCACATATAAAATGTACTTAATAAGATTAAACATAAATGAATTGTCAAAATAGTGTGATAAAAAGATTTTAGCAAGAAAAAGAAATACAAGGTATCCAAATTAGAAAGAAAGAAGTAAAATTATTTCTCTTTCCAAATGACATAATACCTTAACTATTTCACTAGTAAATGAATTTCACAAAAGCTGCAGGACATAAAATCAATTCACAGAAAGTAGTGGTGTATGTATACACTAACAACAACAACATACTTAGGAATAAGATTGCAAGTTTGAGTCTAGCCTGGGCAACCTAGCCAGGCTGTACTTAAAATATAGAGGACCTGGGTTTCAGGATGTGGAGATTGGGGGAAGAAACTGACTTTATTTTAAAGTTTTGACAGATCTGGCACAGGCAGAATCTTATAATATTCACAGCATTTTAGTTCCTACACATTTATTTGGAAATAAATTTTTGGGTACCATGATTTCCCAGAAGCAAGAGCTGCAAAAGAAGGGCTGAGAGTGGCTACTTCTATATTACGCTTTATTTTCTCTTCCTTAAATCTGAATCTCTTGTCAAGCTGAAACTTTGGAAATAAGTAGGAATACTTTCCAGTGTGCTGATTAACTATTACTTATGGACCTGCTTAAATGGCACACAAGAAGCACCTTAAAGGAGAAATGTCAAGGAGCTTTTCTCTTTCAGTTACAGACTTATTGCAAAGTAGGGAGATGAAAAAGAATAAAGAGAAGCAACGGCAGCAGTAGGTTTTAAGAAAATTACTAATCTTGTTAATTTACCTTTTCTCTTTTACTTTGAGACAAGAATTCCCCTATCCATGCTGGCCTTGAACTCACTGTCTTCTTGCCTCAGTTGCTGGAATGATAGTTTCCAAGTATGTTATCACGACGTTTAACTTACCTTCTTTCAAAATTTGATTAACAATTTTATGGTTATGAAAATAATTATAGGAAGAAATGCTCAGCTCACATTTTTCAAAAGTTTGAAAAGAGCAATCCAAACCCCAAATCAAAAGGAAAAAATAAAGCTTAAAGCAGAAATAATGAAATTAGGAAATAAAAAATACAATGAAACCATAATTTATTTAAAATGCTGAACAAAAACCTTAATCTAGCCTGACCCTGAAAAACCATACACAAATTATCAAAATTAACAGTGAATGTGGATATCACTACTGATTCACAGAAATAAGCTCACTGTAAGTGAATATTATGAACAAGTTTATGCCAACAACATAGATGAAATGAACAGATTCTATGAAACATACAAATTATCAAAATTCATAGATTAAAAATTAGGAAAATCTGAGTAGATCTACAACAAATAAAGAAACCAAACTGCTAACTAAACATCTTCCCACAAAAAAAGAAACAAACAAACAAACAAAGCCAGCTAGCCTAGTTATAATGGGCAATATTGGTGAATTCTATCAAATATGAAACAAAAACACTCCATTACAAACTACTAGAAAATTAAACAAGTTGGGGCAAAGTAACCTAGAAAATCAGGTTGTTTTGTATACTTCTGGCTAGATTTTATATCAATGCTGCATGAGAAATGTGTACTGATATTTATAAATGTAATCAAAATAAATGTCACACTTTTCCTTGTCTGAAAATATGATTATCATTTAAAGTCTTGTGGTTGGGGACATAGCTCAGCAACATAAGTGCCTGCCCAGTAAGTGCAAGTTCCTGAGTTCAATTCCCAGTACAAAAAAAGTCTTTCAAATAAAAATTGTAAAATAACCTTTCCCCAACGTTATATATATTGACAATAGTTTTAATATAGTATATGTATATAATTTAAATTTTTCTCAGATCTTATCTGGTACTTCAAAGTAGAATAAAATGTAAGAAAAAAACTTTGAAAGGCTAATATGGTAGAAAAACTATGTTTTCTTTGTTTGTTT
Organism: Dolichotis patagonum; assembly: GCA_004027295.1. Classification (NCBI taxonomy): domain Eukaryota; kingdom Metazoa; phylum Chordata; class Mammalia; order Rodentia; family Caviidae; genus Dolichotis; species Dolichotis patagonum. Next base: position 7,164 of record PVJX010027379.1, on the reverse strand, counting down.
ATTTTGGGTACCAGGGATCGAACTCATTACCTCACCGTTGTCAGGCCTTATGCCACTGAGATAAATCTCCGGCCCAGAAAAACTATGTTTAGAAAGATTGTTGGAAGGGTTGGTCACACAACTCGGGTATAAGGCAAGGGTTTGAATTCCAATACCTCTACGGAAGAGAAGAGGAGAGGAGAGGAGAGGAGAGAAATGAAACAGAGGAAGTGAGAGAGAGGGAGAAAAAGAGATAGAAGGAAAGAAAGAAAAAGACCAGTGAAATGGATAATTCTGTTTGGGACTTATGCATCATCTCTTTTCTAAAATCCTATATATCTCTTTTCAATAACCCTTTAATCTTGGGGGCTTAATACAATAGAACAGATTTTTCACTCAATATGGATGGTTAGTAGAAGCTTTTTTTTCTTTGTGTAGTTCCACCAGCATCAGAGAGCCTTGGAGTTTTTTGCTTGATTATCTATAGCATGTATTTTCCTCTGATCTGTTTCCTCAGTTCAGTAACTTCTGTTCTTGAATAGTTCTCCACAGTTAGAATACCTTTAGTAAGGAAGCAAAACTTCACTGAGTTCTTGTCCTCCACCTAATCTTTTCTGTCAGATATCACATGACTGTGATATCAAGAATCTAGTGTCTGAAGTTCAGCCAGAGGGAATGACAGTATTGACTGTCACTTGATTGGCTTGAGAGTGGACTAGAGATTAGTAAACTTCTGTCTGGGTATTTCTGGGTGGGTCACAGAGTATGGCCTCAGGATGACTACACTATAAAGTATTTGCTTTTTGACCCCTGCCTATCTGGCTACTTGCAGCTTTCCTCTGCCACGTCCTTCCATCACAGTGTTTTTGCCGTTTAGTTCATAGAAGATGCACTGAAACCTCTAAAACTGTGAGCAAGAATGAACCACTCCTCCCTGAAATTGTGGATGTTGTGTGTTTTTTCTCAGCAATGGGAAGGTGACCAACACAGAGGTCAAACTCAGTACTGATTACTTCATCATCATAAGCAGCCTCTTATGATGTTTAATTTACACTGTATGTATGTTTCATTATTCAAATGTATCTGAAAAAAGACACAGCCTGTGGCTATTTTATATTCTGTAATCTTAGAAGTGGTCTGTAATAGTGCCAGGGACAGAGCAAGTACTATTGTTTACCGAATGAATAAACTAGCTCATATTTATGTGTTGTTTGTGGTATGAAATGATCTACTCAGGTACTTTATACATTTTAATGACTAAGTCCAAAGAAAACTTGTTATTCTAGGCTGTATTCAAGGTTACTCAGAAGTATGCCGTTCCCATGTAAGTTCTATTATCATGCAATGATGTAGTACCAAACAAAAGTAGTAGATATGTTGATTTACAAATAGAACATGCAAGCAATAGACAAGGAGACAATTACGGTGCTTTAAAGAAAGTTGTTTGAAAGAAGAACACAATAACTTTTAGGATATTGCTACAGACATTCAATGGAATTTTTAATAAATCAAACAGAAATTCTCCTTTTAAGGAGAAAGTGGGGTGTATACCTTTTATCTGCACAAGGCAAATACTGTAGCTGACAATTCTTAAATGTCATCTATTTACAGCAGTGAATAGCAAGTCAGAGTACACAAGATTAAGTCAGTATAGATCTCAATGACTTTGCATAAATAAATCAATAATCTGAATTCAGAAAAGCCTTTTAAATGTGCTAACCTGAAACACAATTCTCAAATATCAATCACTTTAGTAATATTCAATTTCATATCTATACATCTGAAGGAATCACCAACTTTTTAACAACATAAAACGTCCCAAATTTCAAACTTTTGAAACAATGGCTTATAATGTAATTACTGGCTTACTGATTTAAGCAATTCTATTTATCAAATCAATTTCTGAATTGTAGAAGTAGCTCTGAAGCCAGGTGTGGTGGCACATAAAATATAATCCCAGTATTCTGAGAGAATGAGGCAGGAGGACTGCAAGTTCAAGCCCAGACTGGGCAACTCAGCAAGAACGTGTCTCAACATAAAAACTTTAAAAATGGTTAGGAGTATAGCTCACTGTAAAGACCCTGGTTTCAACCCCCAACAGACTGCCACACTAGTAGCTATTACATATACTTCCATTAAAACTTAAAATATTATATATACACAATTCATCACAGGAAAATTGGAAAATATGAGGCAAAAATAGCATAACTAAAAAGTTACCAGAAATTCTATCTCTGTTAGTTTCAGATCACATGGCCTTTGTATTGCTTATTTTATATAAAATATGAATGCAATAAAAACAACCAATAACCTCAAAATTAAATGTCTTTTAAAAGAAATACTAAAATATCTCAGTAATGTCACATACGGTACTTTGGTTCACACACTTAATTCTTTTCATAATTCTGGTCAACAGAATTCTTTCCATGATTCTGCAATTCTGGCTGCATGAGGTTGCATGACTATAAGGCATGAGGCAAGATGTACTTCCAAGCGGTAAGACAGAAGTAACTACATACATAACTTCTTGGTTCCTATGCATAAGCAGGACAAAAGAATGAAGTAAAGAACACAATAGTTGAAATGAGTGACTTCACATGATCTTCAACAAATCATTTAACTTTTCTAACCTTGGATTCTTCATCTTTAGAATGTAAGTCCTCTCTCTAAAAATTTAACTCAAAGAATAAAAGTGGGTAAGACTTTAAAAGAAGATACCAATATTTAAATATTTATTATTCTTTGGAAACATAGTGAAAATACAGTGTTATTCAAGGCCACTGACTGACTACTCCTGGAACATAAACTAAAATACAAACTAAGGATTTACAATTAAACCACAGTGCACACATAATAGATGCTTTGTACATTCTCTAAGTGGTCTACATCATAATAATAAATAGTGACACGGCTCTTGAAGATATTGTAAATATTTAAATAAATTCATCTTTAAAAACCCAGCATAGTGCCTTATACTAGAATGTGCTCAACATTAACACTGTTACTAGTGCATTACAATGATGGTGGTAGTCGTGATGATGTGACAAGCCAATGAAGGAACATGAAGAGTACAAAGGAAAATTTTTAAACACTGCTAAGAATGGCTGGCATCCATGATGGATGAGTACAACCTGTAACTGCAAGAAATCATCACATTTCTTGCCTGAGGTTCTTTCTGCTACTCTGTGTTAAACAGATAATTTATTTAATGAATAATTTTTAGTGGAATACATCTTATAACAAGAGTGCTAGTACAAACTGTCTTCTATGTCTGACATGGAAACCTGTTGTATGTTAGAGAGGAGATGTTATTTATTGAGGGGGGAGGGATACTGGGGCTTGAACCCAGAGTCTCTGCACTGAGCTATAATCCCAGACCTTTTCTTACTTTGAGATAAGAACTCATTAAATCAATAAACTGCCTAGTTGGGGTTTGAACTTCAGAATTTCCTGCCTCAGCCTCCCAGAATGCTGGAATTACAGTCATTGAATGAAGTGCCTAGCTAATAAACGTATTTTGAAACACTGTACCAAGATTTGAAAGTATGTTAAAATATGTATCAGATTAGAATTCTGAAAATCTAAATCTGAAGTATACATTCCACTATTGCATGAAACATATGAACCATCAAACTCCACTTGATTATAAGCTCTTTAAAGGCAAAAGGTGTAAAATAATATCAGAATGGTGCTTTGAGAATGATATATAATGTATCCACACTGCTGTTTCCCTTTTACTTAGCTATCAATAATGCTAGAAAACATGCTAACTAAAATTATATGAAATTCCTTGAAAAAGTTTTATATATACTTAGAAATCAGGAAACACACTTGGATACTAACCAGGTATATAACTGCCAACTATCATTTAATGGCAACTCCAAACTTACTTCTCCAATGTAGACTCAAAAGGTCTCAAGTTAACAAAGAAAGCAGTAAAGCAATCATTATTGGAAAGTCATTTAAGGCCTTTCCTTTCTCTGAAGAGATCATAACCAATAATGTGGCCAAAAAAACCCTTATAAACTCTATATAAACATGAACACTGTGCCAATACTGCAATGAAATTCTGTAAAAATAGGTTAAAAGAATAACTATGGTTAACAACTAATTATATATTTCAGAACACTTTAAGTAGAGAGGATTTTGAATGTTCTTAACAGAAGGAAATGAAATGTTGGGTGACTAATATTCCGACCATCCTGCCATAACACATCATCTTTAAGTATTGAAACATAACATTGTATCCTATAAATGTGTAATTATTCTATACCAGTTTTAAGACATTTAAAAGAATATATTAAACACAAATTAAGCCTTTGTCCCATGCATAAAACTGACTTATTGAGACATTTTTAAAGATCAAGTGAAGAGGTCAAATCTTCTGGCTTGTATTTGGAATGTACAGTTGCTACTAATCTTATAATAGGGAACTCACAATAGAGTACACTTAGTAATTCTAACCCTGAGAAAAGGAGCATATTTCTCTGACCTTAGAATATTTGTCAGAGATTGTACCAGTTACTGTATAAGAGGAAAGGTTGCTTTTGAATTTTTCTAAAACCCTGGTTTCATCTGGCTTACAGAAAATAGTAAAGAAGGTAAATAGATTATTCATTACTGAGAAAAACAGGTTAATACAAACATGAGTTGCCTTCTCTGGTGCGAATAAATTCACACACACACACACACACACACACACGATTAGAGCTAGCTAGAGAAACAGGACTAGCATTCTGCCAGAAATGTTCTGATTTAGAGGAAGGAGAACAAACTATTATTTTGACTTTCTTCACTTATACAGAAGCACAAAATACTATTTGCCTTATTCTTCTTGATTGTATAGTAGTTAGCAAGGGTGATCTGTATATATTCAAAGAGTAGACACTGGTCTGACATAAAAGATTTTTCTCTTCTTGGGGTTTTTCATAAATCTGTCAATCTAGTTTTTAAATAAAAATAAAAATATTGCTGAATTTACCATATTACTTTCTGGAATGGAAGCTAAAAAGCAAATCTCAACTTTAAAAATTCTTACAACTTTTTCTTGGGAGTTCTGTCATTCTACTAATGTATCTCACTGAATATGTAGAAAAGGAAAAAAAAGCAGGATTACATAAAAGCATGGAACAAACAGTAATGAATAATAAAATCACTTTTTATAAAATTTAGCAAAAAAGCTCAATGTCAATCCACAATGTACAAATATTTCTACGGATAGACACAAATAATTTGAAAAACTACTACTTGGGAATTCCAGTTTTGTAAAGCAATACAAATAAGTTTCTACTCTTTGAGGTATCTCACAAGTAATAACTATAAACTCAGAGAAAATACAAAAGCAAACACCTCAGTGGTCTGGAGATTAAAGGAAATTGGATGAATTCTTGAGGGGTTGAAAATTGCAAGAAAAAACTGAATTTGGATGAATCTTCCTTTTTTTTTTTTTTTTTTAGCTTTTGCCTTGAAAGTGGACCACAGTCAATACTGCATGAAATTGTAAATTTTCAACAAAAAACATACTTTTCCTAGACAGAGGTTATTTTACTGAAGCAAATTAACATATCAATCAACTCAAACATTTCTGTTTAAAAAGAGCAGCCAAAATTCTGTCATTATCATGAATGCTAAATACATGAATAGTACACTTTTATTACCTATTTTACTCATGTTGTATATCAGACCTCCATATTTGGTCATCTTACATATCTGTGTCTTTATATCCTCCAACCTCCACTTGCCTATCTATTACACATAAGAAATTTTATCCAGCATCTATCTTGAAATTTTTTCTATTAGCATTCTACATAAAAGTGAAATCATGCAATATTTTTCTTACAATGCACTGTAGTTGGAGAAAATTCTTCGTAATATTTTATTATTTTATGATTTTTTAAAATTATTTTAAAAAGACAAAAACAAAACAAAAAAGAACAAAGCAAATCAGAACAAAACAATGCAAGCAACACAGGATTTCACAATAAGACAACAGGAAATCCACAGTGGCTTCCATAATGTCACTTGTTTTCTTCGAAACAGTTGACCACACCTTCATACACAACAATATCAAACAAAACAAAATAGTATAAAACCAATCAAAAGAATGAAAGCATTACACAAAGCATTACACAAAGTTTTTACAACTTCAAAACCAGATAGCAGGAAATGAACAATGGCTACTATAATATTTTCCTCAAAAACACTGTCCATACCATCACACATAGTAAAATCAAATAAAACACAAGATAGAACCAATCAAAACGAAAGAAAAAAGTATGATAGGACATCATAACAAGATGATAATCAGCAATGGCTACCATAATGTCTCATTTTCGTCAAAACAGCTGTTCATACCATCACACATAATAAAATCAAACAAAACAAAACCGAAAAAAACCAGTTAAAGAAACAACTGAAAGCACTGTAAGACTTCAAAACAATACAAGAGGAAACCAAACATGATTACCATAATGCATCCCACCATGTTCAGAATAGCTGCCCATACCATCAGACAGAGTAAAATCTTAACAAAGCAAGACAAAACAAAGCCAAATCTAACAAAATTGTGAAAACAATATAAGAATTCAAGACAATAAGAAATTAACAGTAGTTTCCAACTTTCTCTCCCAGGTGTCTCCTCCCCTGTCACTATTACAATAACTATTTTGCTTTTGGGTCCCATTAACTCCTTCTGTCTCTTATGCTACGGTTCACGCGTATCAGTTCAAACTGTTTTGCCCATGAATGTGATCTCCAGTTGCGTCCATTGACCTACAAGAGCCTCGAGATTATTCTGCTCTATACCTGGGTAGCTTTCCACTGCATAAAAATACCGTATCTTTGTTATCCATTCTGCGGTTGATGGGCAAGTTGCTCTTGGTTTTTGTCTGGTCTCCTGTCACACAGAGCAACTGTTTTCTCTCCTTTGATTTTTAGTCTATGAATTTCCTTTCCAGTTAAATATGTTTCTTGTATACAGTGTATCAATGGATCTTGTTTCTTGATCCACTCTCCCTGTCTTTCTTTTTATTGCTGACCTGAGGCCATCTACATTAATGGTTACAACCAGCAAACACTGTTTTGTCTCTGCCCTGCTATCCTCCTGCTGTTCATTCAGTTGCCTGTCTTGTTTGGCGATCCTCCTCCGCTGCTGTTCCTGGAACCATGGTCATCTTTCTCTCTCTC
>PVJX010027378.1:0-24921 GCA_004027295.1 Dolichotis patagonum | reverse complement strand
TAAATAAAATTTTAAAAAAATTTATTATTAATCTGTAGGTAGTAAAATACAACAGAAAAGGATGTAATAAAGCCAGTTAAAACAGTGTAGTGAAATTGGTACAGAACTTCATAGCAGGTTACCGAGGTAACAGTAATAGTATACTATAGTATATCTCATTATCTTCACAATAGTTGTTCTTTCAATCAGGTATAGCAAAATCAAAGGAAATACAGAACATTATAGAACTTATCAAAAGAGAATATTGAATAGAGCAATAACCTTAATCAAGACAAAGCAAAATGGTGATAAAAATATTTGCCTTCAAAGAGATGGTAGAAGGAGATCCCCCTTATTTGCTGTATTATATATGGTCAACCTCCCAAGAGATGCTCAGATCTCTGGCTCCCACTTGTTAATGGGCGGGGGAGATGGGATGTTTGATTCTCAGCCCGCACACCAGGGCGGTAAGCTGGTTGCTTGGTTTCCCAGCACCCTAAGTTCCAACATGGTGTGGATCTCAGGAGACGCTGCTGGTTCTCACCCTGGGGTGACCATGGCTTGCCAGACCATAGCCACTTACCAGGGCGGCAGGCTGGTTGCTCAGTTTCCCAGAGCCCTAAGTTCCCAAGAAAACTTCTTAAATGTGCTCAACTGCTTTCGTCAGCATAAGATATCGTTGCTCTTTAAAAAGTACTGGATAAAACGGAGGCCACCTCCCAGGAAATCAGCACTCAGTTGGGACATTATATTCTTAATTATTTGAAATTTCTGTTCACTGGGTAAATTCCCTGCCTGCAGAGCACTGTGCTTGGTACCATGAGACACAGAGAGGAGTTCCATGTCTGATTAGGGCCGCCATGGTGGGGAGGGGAATGTTCAGATGGTGCACCTGTGTGTATTTTATTTCAGTTTTTATGTTTTTAAAGGATAGTAATGAAATAAGTGGCTTTTTAAAACCTTTATTCTTAGCATGATGCTGACATAAATATTTAAATTTAAATAGTGAGTCGACTTAAAGGTTTTAAGAAAATATTCCTTTTAAAAGAATTTTAAGAAGTATATCAAATAGATATTTATTTAAATTGTTAGGTAAATAAACTCATTTAAATCATTAAATATATGTCATCCTGTATATTTTCCATAGAAAAGAATCATGTTCTTGTCCTTCCTGTCTCCAAGCAACTCCAAGTGTTGATATTAGCACAGGAGAAAGCGTAGGGCTGGAGCAAAGAGTGGGCGGGGGTATGGGCCTGCGGGGGAGAGGGAAGGAGGCCCTCAGTGGGGTGTGCAGGACAGGCTGTGAGTTGGAAGATTCCCACGTGAGTGTGTCCCCAGCTAGGAACCCCAGGGCAAGCTTCTGCCCAGAGAGTGCAGGCCACACCCTGGGGAAAGACAGCAGGTGGAGAGCAGATGGGGAGAATGCGAGGCACAGCTGTGAGCCGGAGTACCATGCTGGGGCAGGCGGAGAGGCCTAAGGAGGCCTGGCCCGGCTGCCCCACACCCACTGCTGCAGAGGATGGTGGCCCCGAGTTCTGGGACCCCACAGAGCAGCCCCAGAACGGGAAAACCACCCAGAAAATGAAAAAGGACATACCAATTTAGTGAGGTGACATTCGTCCTTCTTCTCTGGCTCTCGTAACAAACCTGTGGTCACTGGAGAATTTCTGAAAATTACAAAAAATAAAAAAGCACACAAAAGAACTAGAAGTCTAGCCTAACGACTCTGGGATATAATTTACTGTTTCACTGTTGACTATTCTTTTTACACTACTTTAGGTACAAAGTCCATATCATTTCACAAAACATATACCATATATTTTTATTTTAAAGCAAAACAACAATATAAACAATGATACATAGTTTGAAAACAAGATATTAGGAAATTAACTGGTTAATATGTTGCATATTGTTATCTTCAAAGTAGTTACTCGGAGTATAAAATATAGGCACAAACCACTCTTTTCAATGAACATATAGAAATTAGTCATATAATTAACTTAGCTTATATGTATATATATAATATATATGCATATCTTCTATCTATCTATCTATCTATCTATCTATCTAAAATATTTTCCCTTCCTTCTTTTCTCCTTTCCCCCATCCCAGTTGTTCTTTTATTTGAGCAGTTTCTTTCCTATTGTCTATTGTACCTTTTGAATCTTATTTATTCTTTCAGTTTCTTATACTAGGAAGAAAATACAATGTTTACATGCACAAATGTGATTTATTTCATTTATGAGAATGGCCTCTAGTTACATCCATTTACCTGTAAAAGCCTCAAGTTTATCCTTCTTTATAGCTGAATAGTACTACATTGTATAGACATGTTTATCTCTTTACCCATTCCTCGATTGATGGGCATTTGAATTGGTTCCAGCATTTAGCTATTACAAATTGTACTGCTATAAACATGGGTGCACATATATTGCTGTGGTATGATGATTTTAATTCTGGCAAAATACCCAAAAAGGGACACTTGGGTAAAATGGACCTCTAATCCTAGTTTTTTTGAGGAATCTCCACACTGACTTTCATAGTGCTTGCACCAGTCTACACATCCAATAGTGGGGTAGGGTTCCTTTTTCCCCACAGCCCTGCCAGCATTTGTTCTTGGTTGATTTCTTGATGATAGTGTTTCTGGGGTGAGATGGACCTGTGTTGTTTTAATTTGCATTTCTTAAATGACCAATGATGTTGAACATTTTTTCATATTTTTTTGCCATTTATATTTCTTTATCTGAGAAGTGTGTGTTCATTCCAGATGCCCATTTTTGCATTGTGTCTTTGAATTTGGGTGCTTGATTTTTTTTTCAATTCTTTATATGTTCTAGATAGAAGTTCCTTGTCTGAGGGTAGTTGGCTAAATTTTTTCCCACTGTGTGGGTTTTCTTTTCACTCTGTTGGTGATTTATTTAGGTGTTAAAACACTTTTAAATAAGATGTGATTACAGTTGTTGATTCTTTGAAGTACTTTCTGTGCAATTTGATTTCTGTTGATGGACTCTGTGCCACTCCTATGGCTTCAAGGTTTCTACCTATTTTCTCTCCAACAGTTTAGTGTTACTATTTTAATATTTAGATCCTTGATGCATTTTGATTTTAGTTTAGTGCATGTGGTAAGCATGGGTCTAGTTTTAGTTTTCTGCATGTGGAACCCAGTTTTTCTAGCAACATTTGTTAAAGAGGCTATCTTTCTTCCAGTGAACATGTTTGACCCCTTTGTCAATGATAAAGTGGCTGAGTGTCTTTGTAGTTGTGGCCACATCTTCTATTCTACCATTGATCCTCAGGTCTGTTTCTTCGCCAGTACCATGCTGATTTTATCACACTACCTTTGTAGTATAGTTTCAAGTGAGAGATAGTGATGCCTCCTGCCTTGCCTTTGTTACCCAGGATTGCCTCTGCTATTCTAGGTCTCTTCTGTTTCCAAATAAATTTTAGGAATGTTTCTCTAGATCTGCGAGGTATGCTAATGGTATTTTGATTGGGATTGCATTAAATCTGTATAATAGTTTTGGGAGTATGGCCATTTTGACAATGTTTATTCTTCCTATCCATAAATAAGGGATGTCTTTCCATTTTCTGATATCCTCTTCAGTCTTTTTGTTTTTCAGAGTATATAAATTTCAGTGTAAAGATCTACTTCCTTTTTTAGGCTGATTCCTGAGTATATCATTTTTGGGGATGCTATTGTCAAGGGTGTAGTTTCCCTAATTTCTCTGTGATTTTGTTGTTTGTATAGGAGTGCTATTGATTTTTGAGTATTGACTTAGTATCCAGCTATGAATTTGTTTATTAATTTTAGAAGATTTTTGTGGAGTTTTGGGGTCTTCTCTGTAGAGTATCATATCATCTGCAAATAATGATAATTTCGCTTCTTCTCTATCCTTATTCATTTTATTTCTCTCTCTTAATCTAATTGCTCTGGCTAATATGTCCAGAACTATATTGAATAGGAATGGTGATAGTGGACATCTGTCCCTTATTCCTGATTTCAGATTGAAAGGTTTCAGTTTTTGTCCATTTAGTATGACACTGGCTATTGGTTTGTCATAGATGTCCTTTATCAGATTGAGGTAAAGATCATCTATTCTGACTTTCTGTAGGGTTTTTATCATGAATGAGTGTTGGACTTTATCAAAAGTGCTTTCTGCATCTATTGAGATGATCATGTGATTTTTTTTTGTCTTTGGCTCTGTTGATATGGTATATTACATTTATTGATTTGCATATGCTGAACCACCCCTGCATTCCTGGGATGAGTCCCACTTGGTCATGTGTACATCTTATTGATGATTTGCTGCAATCTGTTTACTAGTATTTTACTGAGGATTTTGCATCTACATTCTCTAGGGTGAGTGGCCTATAGTTCTCTTTTTTGATTGGGTCTTTTTTTGATTTTGGTATCAGGGTAATACTTGCCTCCAGGAATGAGTTAGACAATTGTTTCCCTTTCAATTTCATTAAAGAGTATGAGGAGTACTGGCATTAAATCTTGTCTAAATTTCTTATAGAATTCAGTTGTATATCCATGAGGATCAGAGCTTTTCCTTGTTGTTAAGTTCTTAATTATATTTTCAATTTTATTAACTGATATTGTTTGTTAAGAATTTTTATATCTTCTGGACTCAGTTTTGATAATTCATATGTTTCTAGGAATATGTCCATTTCTTCAGTGTTTTCCAACCTATGAGAGTAAAGATTTTGGAAGTAGAAATTGATGATCTTCTGAATTTCCACAAGATATATAGTGATTTCACCCTTTCCATTCTTCTTTGCATGAATTTTTGCTTTTCTTTTTTTATAAGATTGGCTAGGGATTTATCAATGTTATTTATTCTAAGAACCAACTCTTTGATTCATTAATTCTTTGTATTTTTTTCTTATTAGTTTCAATTACATTAATATCTGCTGTGATCTTTGTAATTTCTCCTCTTGTGGGCCTTGGGCTTGACTTATTCTTCTTTTCTGGTAGCTTGATGTGCAGCATTAGGTAGTTTAGGCTTATTCTGTTTTCCCAATGTGAGAATTCACCACTACAAATTTTCCTCTTAGGATTGCTTTCATTGCACCCCATATATTCTAGTGAGTTGTATTTGCATTTTCATTTGATTGGAGATATTGTTTAATTTGTTCTTTAATTTCATCTGTGACCAATTGGTTGTTCAGGAAGGCATTATTTAATTTCCATACATTCATGGGGTTTTTGTGGTTTCTTTTGTCATTAATTTCCAATTTCATTGCACTATGGTCAGACAATGTGCGTGGGATAATTTCAGTTCTTTTGCATTTACTTATGCTCATTTTATGGTCTAATATATGGTCTATTTTAGAGAATGTCCTGTGTGCAGCTGAGAAGAATGTGTATTCTGAAGTTGGTGGGTAGAACACTCTGTAAACATTTACTGTGTCCATTTGTTCACAAGTTTTGTTCAGTTGTTATTTCTTTGCTTATTTTTTCTCTCTTTGTAACAATAGGGTGTTAAGGTCTCCCATTACAATTGTGTTATTTCTTGTTTGATTTATCGTGTCTATTAATATTTGCCTTATGTAGCTCGGTGCCCCCATATTTGGTGCATATATATTTATGGCTGTCATTTCTTCTTTTTGAATTGTTTTCCTTAAGTACGTGGTGACCTTTATTTCTTTGGATCAGTCTAGGTTTGAAGTTCACATATCTGCAAACAGAATAACTACCCCTGCTTTTTTCTGAATTCTTCTTGCATGGAGTATTGTTTTCCATCCTTTGACTTTCTGTCTATGAATTTCTTTTTGAGTTAAATGTGTTTGTTGTATATAGTATATTGTGGGATCTTGTTTCTTGATCCATTCTGCTAGTGTATTTCTTTTGATTGGTGAATTGAGGCCATTTACATTGATGGTTATAACTGATATGTATTGGATTATCTTTGTCATGTTATTTTACTAATGTTGGTTCCTTACTTTTCTCTGCTGTTTAATTACTTGACCTGCTTGGTGGTTTCTTTCTGTTGTTTTTATTTCAGTTGTGGTCACTGTTATTCCTGTGTAGAATATCTTTCAGTACTATTTGTAGTGCTGGTTAGGTGGTCATGAGATTCCTCAGTTGTTCTTTGTCATGAAAGTATCTTATTTCTCCATTAATTTTGAAAAATAATTTTGTAGGGTACATTAATCTGGGCTGGAATTTATTTCAAGACTTGAAATACTTCACATTAAGCTTTTCTTGACTTAAGAGTTTGTGTTGAGAAGTCTGCTGTGATTCTGATGGGCTTTCTTTTACAGATGATCTGTTTCTTTTCTCTAAAGTTTTAATATTTTGTTCTTATACTGAATTTCTGGGATCTTGATTTTTATGTCTGGGTTTAGATTTATTTTGGTTGGGCTAATTGGAGTTGCATATGCCTCACTTATCTGCGTATCAGATTTTTTCCGCCATGCTTGGGAAATTTTCTGATACTGCTTCTGCAAATAGTTTTTTTATGTCATGTGTGTTGTTGCCTGCTTTTTCATTGACACCAATTAATCTTACATTGTTTTTCTTTGCATCATCTTGCAACTGTTGAATTATTATTTCCTGATCTTTCATGATTTTCAGATCTTTTCTTCATGATCATTAACCATGATCCTGTTTTTAAGGTCTGAAAGTCTGTCTTCAGTTTTGTTCAAGCAATTTTGCCAACTTTTAATGGAATTTTTAATTTCCTGGACATCTGTTTGAATCCATTTCATGCATTCTGTTTCTTTCTTGTATTGATCATTCACGGTTTCTGTCCTCTTCCTATCATCTTTTTTAAATCTATCTCTAGATTTGCTCAGCAATTTGTTTATAAGTGTTGACATTTCTTTTTTACCTGAGAGATTCTTTATGATATGATTTCCTCTATATAGTCTCATGGAGTTCTTTACTTCAGTTGCTACATTTGAGAAATTTCAGGTATGTGTCTTCCAATTTATTCTGTTCAGTGTCTCCTGGGCTTGTTCTCCATGTGCTAGAGGTCTGAGACTGAATTTTGCTCCCTTTTCTTGTCATTTTCTATTTTAAAAATGTTATTGTTTTGTTTTGTGTGTTTATCCTTATGCATTTTTGTATTAGGTAGCTGTATCCTAGTATCAAGGCCTTTCTATGAAATCTGCATTTCAGGATGTCTTCTTTGTGTAGGAGATTCTTGGTTTATGTCTGTCCCAAGATCCTACCTTCCCAATTATTTAAGAGTGGGATGTTGGTATATGTCCATTCCTCAGTCCTTTGTTGCAGGGTTGTGGTGAGGTTATTACCACAGAGCTTCCCAGTATTGTTACAGGAGGGAGAACAACTGATTACAACATATATGATGTCTTAGCTAAAGTAGTAAAATTAGCAATAACAATGGCATGAAGCACAATTTAGAAACTGACCAACTGTTTAACTATTGATTTTGTACTTTAGACAATAGGAGCAAAGTATATAGTTATGTAACAGAGCTGATTGTAAATTAAGAGTTTTTCTGCAAAGTATTTTCCCTTTGGTAGATTGGTTTTACTGTGTGGTGGGAAAATTTAATTAGGATAGCTTATGAAACAAACAACTCAGAATGAAGTAGACGAAAGGCTGAGGAATAAAGAATGGCTACGCAAGGTTTGGGAAAGTGGAGAGAAAGGGGTAGAAAAGAAAGGATGAAGATTATTTGAGGGATTATCTGTTTGGGGGATGGGATTAGTTTTGTTTGAGTTCTCTCCAGCCCTTTAAAAAAGAGACAAAAAAAGAAGGAAAAAAGAGAAAGGAAGAAATAAAAAAGGAAGAAGAAGAAGAAAAAGAGAAAAGAATTTTGAGAAAAAAGTGCCAGTTTCCTGAGTCCCCGGTTCCTCTCTTGTTGATTGCTGGTCTTATGGGCTGGTGCTGGCCCCACGGTACCATATTGTTTTAAAAGCTTTCTTTTTGCTTAATAAGTTAACCACCACTTCTCCATGCCATAAAGTGCTCATGTGATTTTTAAATAGTTCACAACATTTCATCCTAGATATGGACCATCTTTTAGTCAGAACCCTGACAGAGATTGCTAGATACAAGAGGCCTCTTTAAGTTCACCAGTTCCATCATTCTCATCTACTTATTGGTGTCTCTTTGGTCCAGACACAGTTGCTGTACTGGTATGTAACGGCAGATTCAGTTTACAGTAGGGAAGAAAAATTAGTACATAAGCAGCTACCACCAGAGTGGCCAATGTTATGCTACAGACACAGAAGATACAAATGTAAGTTCGTACCTGCTATGGTTTGTGTCCCCCAGGCTCATGTGTGTAAAGGCTTGGTCCCTAGGCTGTGGTAGTTTTGGGAGGTCATGCTAGCTTTAAAAGGCAGAGCCTACTAGGGGAAAATGATGTCACTGGGAGTATGTTCTGAAGGGACTGTGGGATCCTGGGCCACCCCCTCTATTCCCAGCTTCCTCCATCACTTACCAGGTCCCCAAAGCAGTGAGCCAAACAATGAACACTGAAACCTGAAACCATGAGGTTTGCCTCAGGTATTTGGTCACAGTGACAGAAGACTGACTAATAGCTCAAGTTTTTAAGAAGCAAAATTCATATTTTCTTTAACAATATAGTTTTTGTCCAAAGCTCTTTCTCCACTAGAGTGGTAGAAATGCAAGCTCAGTCCACTTTGGACATCTCCCCTTCCCTTGCACTGGGACTAAGCTTGGCTCAGCTTCTGCAGTGCTGGTGTGCATGTGTGTGTATGTGTGCATGTGTGTGTATGTGTGCATGTGTGTGTATGCGTGTGGATGTTGGTGTGGGGGGAGTGTGGCCCACTTTCTTATCTCCTCAAAACCATCCTGGAACACCCATCACTGCTCCTAACAGTCATCAGTCCACACGGGCAGCTGTGGAGCCATCCTTCAGTCCTGTGCCCGCCTCTGCATGACTTGGAGCTCTTGACATTCCTTCTGGTAAGGTGTTCTTAGCTTCACTGTCCCCCAAGCCTCTTCTAGGACGTAGAAGATAATTTTCCTTGTAAGGGAGCTCCTGGAGTGGAGTGTTCATTTCTTCTCATGTTCACTTCTCTGCCCACTGCTGAGCATCTCTCTCTAGCCTGGGGTGGGAGGCCAAGTGGGCAGCAGTGGTTTATCTTTCTCAAATTCCCAGCTGGTTTCGTACCTGGGTACCAAAGGCCTATCTGTGTGGGGAAGGAATAATGAGGAAATTGCCTCAATGCCTCAGAAATGTCATCCCTCTCAGAACCAAGCAGAAGGTACACAGGAGAAGAGAGAAAATGCTTCCAGAAAGAGGGGACTCCCAGCCGGGACCTCATGGGGAGTGGTGACTAGGTGAGCAGGTAGTGGCTGGGGAAGACGCCCTCAGGTGGGGAGCCAGGTACCTTTGAGGACGATCTGCATAGAGCCATTTGCCCACTCAGTCAGGCTGGTGAAAGCAAAGGTCACTGGAGGAGAGCCCTGGCTGTCCTCAAACAGCTTCAGTTCACACACGGACACTGACTCGGACGGTACCCATCTGCCCAGGTTCACTTAGGTTCAGCCTGTCCTAGGAAGCAGTGAGCTACCACAGCTGACTCCAGATTTCTTTGTGAAGAGATGACGTGGCCTTCAGTACTTTCCCAGCACAGATGAGTACTGCTGGACACAAGTGTGCTTCATTGTCATGTTAATTACAGCTTTGAGGAGAAGGAGCCCCACACAGTCACACTTGTTCTATAAAGCAAGCTTCAACTTCCTGGTACCTGAGGGAGGTGTAAAATGACTTAGGGGCAAGATCAATGACTCAAAATGTCTTTGAAACACTCATTTAGGTACACGCAGTTGTTAGATTTGAAACAACAATCTTGCCTATATATACTGACTCGAGCCATCCATCTTGCGTGAAGCAGAGGGCCCGACGAAGCGGCATGGTGATTTTATTTTTCTATCATTCTACTTATCACTGAGCCAGCTTAAAAATCATCTAATATGTTGGGGGGCCCTAGACCCAACCTGCAACTTTTCTGACAGCTCCCTGTAACCTTCAACTGAAGGATTTGAGCACCCAGGCTAAACCCCATTCTTAGTCTTTCTGTCAGACTGGATGTTGATGGACCCTGGACCAAGCCACATAAGTAACAGTATAGCTGGGAAAGGAGATCCTCCACCTGGCCACCCAGAGGGGGGCAGTTTGGAGCTGAGGCCAGCAGTTGACCTGGGGACACCCAGGGAGTCTATCTTCTTCACCCTGCAATCTCTGTTTTATATCAGAATGCTGGTCAGCCTATGTCCCTTCCGCCTTCAGCAGAAAAAAATCAGAGGCGCTCTGAGCACAAAAGGAGATACTCAAACAACTTCCTGGGATCTACCAGACCTTGCAGAGCCCAGGGCCAGGGGGCAGTTGGGTTCTGGGGGTGAAGGATGATGGAGCCCCCACCCCCCGGGGCACTGGCATCTGCGGGACATTTTCTCTCTGAGGAGAGCTGCCCATGGCAAGCACGGCTGCAATCTGCAGCTTTCTTTTTGTTTTGTTTTTAAACAAACTGCGTACTCTGAGATCTGATTTCAGGGACACTGGACCAGGAAGGAAGTGGAGCGCCAGAGCAGCCTCACTGAGCAGGGCGAGCAGAAGGAGGAAGTAAGAGCCGTCAGGATGAGTGTTCAGCAGCACACACACTCCACGACAGTACTTTTTTTAAAAAAAAGTCTTTATTTACTGACTAAAAACATTACATCGTCACAAACATCAGTCTGTTTTGAAAGAGAAATTTATGTCTAATCCATGGCACGTGTGGAGAATGTCCTGTCAAGGTCCCAAGGACATGGTAGAACCCTCAGAGCACTGGGTCAGCCAGGGTCCTGCTCACGCCCCCCTCCCCAGTTCTCTCAGGAAAGAGGGTGCAGGGTGGGGAAAGAGAGAAGTGGACCCCATCACCTCAAGAAATCTGAAGCAGAAAAGGAGTGTCCATTGTAGGACTGGCCTGTTGGTCTCTCTCTTCTTTTCTTTTCCACATCGCCCCTCTTTTCCACTTGTAGCTCTGGGCACATTCCTCAGGGCAGTGGACATACACAGCAGGAGAAGTGACCGTCACTGCTGTCACATGTCAGGCTGGTCTGACATGTCCTTCCACGGCGATACAGAGCCGTTGAGCGTGACACACGTTTAAACCTTGGACAGCATCTTCCAGTTAACATAAACTAAATTCTGGTGTGTGCATCCCATGAGACAACGAATGAGGAAACCATTCCTTTTCAAAGTCCTGAGATGACTGTCAGGATTCTTCACCGGACCTTTCACTGTCTGCCGTGTATCTACCCCTCATGGTTAAAAAAATCAACACAGGTGGGTATGAAGAGGTCATGGGCCAAACCAATGAGCATGTTTCAGAAAATGTGGCTTAACTGGTAAAGCCGCAGATATGTTTTAAAAAGTTCATATCGCATTACAAATCAAGCATCACTCGGAGAACGAAGATTTAGAGGGCCTGGAAGGGACGTGTCCTGAAGACAGCTTCAGTGAGACGCCAGCAATGGAGTCAATGCTCTCACTCAAGCGAGGCGATGGGCTCGGGTGCTGGGAAGCAGCGGTCCCTAATGTCATCACCACCTTCATTAGGATAATATACCCCCAAATACTCTGCATCTATAAGATGTATAAGTTACTGCCCTCGAGGGACACATGGCCTCCCACAGGGGCTAGCCCTGGTGAGCCCTCCCGGGCTCCGGGCAGCGGGGACCCGCAGGCTGCTGTGAAGTAGGTCTGTGCTGGCAGGGAGCTCGAAAGCCCTCCACGGACACTTGGTGGGGGGATATGTGTTGCAAAAAACCCCAGCTACCTTTGATATTTTCTTCTCTAGACCTCTTACATTTTCTGTAGTCAATATGTAATATTTTAGTATTGGCAATCCCTTTTTAGAAAGTAAAAAACAAAATGACTCTCCAGGGGCATCACTGCTTACTACACTTCTAAATGCTGTAACCTGTGTAATGCTCAGGATACACAGGCGTTTACTGGTTTTTTACTCAATGAATTACAGAATAAAGGTTAGCACAAGAGAGCTACATGTTTGAGAACTATTGAGTCTTCTGCCAAGCCTGGAAGTAATGCCAGTTATTTTGCAGCTGGGGAAAAAATACTGACATGCAGGCTCCCCATCTTCCCAAGACACAGAAGGTAAGGGATCTGGGAAACTGAAGCAAGTGAGGATCTTTGGGATTCTATTCCAAAATAGATTTGGCAAAATTCCAGTCATTTTAAGGCCCTGTCAAACTATTGTTGGCGTGAGGAAGCATCTAATATACAAAATAAGCAGAAACGGCCCCCGAGTGCGCAGTTACACAATCAGTAGGGTCCCGCCTGGATCTTCTGACAGCGCTCCCGACCTGAGCCCGGCTCCTCCCTCAGAGTCGCCATGGATACCACAGCAGCTCAACAAAACAAACAGAGGGGAAATGTGACCACACTTTAAAAATATATCTCTAGTACTTGGACTGCGTTTTTTCTTCTTCTTCTTCTTCTTCTTCTTAAGAAAAAAGTCTTAGTAATAATTTCTAGAGAATGAGAAACAACAACAAAACGACAAACATTCCCATCTGAAAGTAAGTCCAGGCCTTCTGGCTGAAGGAAACAGCAGCAGAGCTCACCCACTGGCTTCCAGGGCAGGCCAAGGAGGGGACTCGGGGTGCAGGGTGGGTTCCGCAGAGACCCCTGCAGGTGGGAAGACGGCTGCCCACCCTAAGACCCAGCTCCTGTCAGTCAGCAAATATTTCCACATGAGTGAACTATAGCTCCTACCAACACGAGGACATTTCTTTGGAAGCGCAGTAGAGCCTGCAATCTAGACTCCATTGCCCTGAGAAGTGATAAACACTTAAGTTGCCAAAACACAAGTTTTCTCAGTTTTCAAAAAAGAATCATATTCTGGATTCAGCTTAAGGGAAGGTAAACTCGTGGCTTGGTAGAGTTTTCCTGGTATAACCGGAGGCAATCTGAGGAACAGTGCAGTGGGCTGCATGTCGGACAGAAGTGAAGACTACAGTTTCTTCTGGAACGACCTGGTCTTTCCATCAGAGGCAGCTGATTTTTTATACCTGGCCTTGCTATGCGCTGTGATTATCCTCAGCTCTGGAGCTGAGAGAGGGCAGGCCACTGGATGTCCTCGTCAAAGTCAAATACTTACAGTTTTAAAAAGCCTGCGTCTGAACAGTTTTCACTCTGGAATGGAGGAATGCCGGATGGCTCTGTGGTAGTCCTCGGGACTGCTCATGTGTTCTGGTAAATCATAACCCCTCAGGAAATGTCCGCTGTTTTGCTGAGCAAAGTAATACAGCTGTCTGGCTAGCAGGGGTTCCACCTTGAACAAGACAGTGGAAATGTTACTGAGATATTCTTTTCAACATCGTGTAACTGGGTCACCATGAAATGACCCTCAAATTCTAAGGGTTAAATTCTAAGTAAAGTCCAAAACTATATTCTATAACACACCAAAACATTTACATTAGAGCCATCTGAAGAGCCATTTTTTTTTTTTTTTTTTTAAGTCCTGAGTACAGAGCAACTGGTAGACAGAATCTACTTAGTTCTGGATTTCAGTTGAGGCTGAACATAAAGATGATCTTTAAAAACAACTACCCTTGAAATTTACATTTAACTAAGACCGAATGAACATTATCAGATCAAATGATCAAATCAAAAGGTCAGGCAAATTTCAGGGTAGTTTAAACTAATGAATTTATTTTCCCACAACTGTAGTTTGACAGTGACAAGCTCAGCCTGAATGGCTTAAGATACCCAGGCAGTCTAGAGAATTCTAACCCAAAGGATAAAAGAAAAGGAAATAAAATTAAACAGCAGCAAAGCTGCTATTAGAGGAAAAGGGAAGTTCACTGGCCCCAGGTGTATCTAGTTTGATTATTAGTATGGACCACATTCACCAAGAGTCTACATTTAGCTTTTCCCAAACTGCAGCACCAAAACCCAGCAGAACACTTCCCAAAGAACTATGTTGTCCATTTGAGCCTTCCTGCTATTTGATAAATGACTTGCATAACTCCTTTGTAAGCACCTGGGATGAATTAGATACATGATAAAAAGACAGAACTCCTGCATGTACACTTGTGCATTTTCCTTTATGGACCCATAACTTTGATTTGGAGGGGTCGCCTTGCTTAGGGACCGTTCCGGCCTAACCTGGTGGGCAGCTGTGTGGAAATCTCTGCCACAGTCCATGTGGGATTTCACCACCTCCTCCAAGATGGTGCTTATTAAGCCTGGGTTTATCTGGTTGTTGAGCCATCTCTGTTCATAATGAGATGTCAGTAATCAAAAAAGTTATAACAGAATACTAAAGTCTGGGATCATATTTTTGTTGGTTGGTTGCCTGATTTTGTTCCTACAATTAGGAAGGGTAAACTGTATGTCTGCATTTAAAGTGCCATATTTCAATTTTTTCTCTTTCTTTCATAAAACTGCAGATAAAACTCAAAGTCTTATGTATGCCAGGTCAGAGTTGTACCAGCAAGCCACACCTTCATCCTCCAATTTGCAATAAGAGATGACATCAGAGCTAAAATCTCATCTGAATTTGGATATCATGGGGTGTAGCTTTTCACCTGGTGGTACTACTCATTCTCTGGGTTTGTAGTAATGTACAATTTCAACTCAGAAATCTTCTTTAATGACAAATGAATGCTAAACAATGCCTATGTAAGTCTGCTTTCTCTTTTATGAAAAGACGTGCACTCAGCACAGTTGCATGCACCTTGAACTGCGCGAGAGCCCAGGAGGAGCCATTGGTTTACCGGATTCCTTGACAAATGTAGCTGCCTCCAGACAACTGTAAATAATTTCCAGAAATCCAGAAGAAAACAAAGGCTGGGAAATACCTGGAGATGACCTATCATACATACACCTGCATGGGTAACATCCTGGTCAGAAAGAGACTCTCCCCAGGGAAGACATGCCAGCACGACAGTACTTAAAAGCCACGAGACATAAAGAACTTCAAAGGGCAACTTTCAGTGTCCGTCCTTCTAAGTCTTTGAGAAATGGGAACACGGCAATTTGAAGGATAAGAAAACAGGGTGGGCAAAGTCCTTGGTTTGAGTCTCTGTTCTGCTCTGGCTCTGTGACGGTGACCTCAAGGCAGAAAGCGGCCATGGGTCCCTGGGCTGTGCTGTCACACACGTGCTTCCTCCCGCACCTTCTCAAGGGTTACACGTCTGTTTCCCGGGTCACCTGGCACTTGATTGTCACCTGAGCGTCTCTCAGTGGAGCCCTGCCCCCCACCGCAGCAAGTACTCACATGCGCGGTGATGAGCTTCCTTTGCCGCTGAGGATCTGGAAACTCCTCCCCGAAGCACAGAGTCACCTGGAAGCGCGGCAGGGGTCGGCTGTGGTGAGCGTGAGCAAACGCCTGCAGCTCTGAGAAAGACGGAGGGAACGCTGTCAGAGCGGCCCGGGCCACACAGAAGCAAGAGCGCTGCGATTCCTCATGGGCGGACTCCTGATCACCTGATGTGGATCCTTCCCATGCAGTCCTCAGATACCAAATCCCACAGGCGCGCGCACACACACACACACACGCAAGGCACACTCATGTGCATGACACTATTGGTGTGTCTCCTGCTGGCCACCGGCTTTGTCCCTCTCCTGGGTTGGCGGCCGGGAGGGAACAGCCTGGGCTTGAGGTCACTGCTCAGGGCACCAGCCCACAGGCAGGTGGAGGTGGTGGAGAGGGGTGAAGAGGGGAGGAGAAGGACAAGCAAGGGGGCCATGGGGAGCCGAAACCACGACAGACACACGAAGACATCTTCACTAGGAAATCAGAATGTGTCCACAGCCCAGCATCGTCCTGAAGCTCCACCTCCTGACTCCTGCGCAGCCCAGTGTCTATGCTGCTGAGGACCCGTCGGTGATGCAGGGACCCCTCAGGCACCAGCTAGGGGCAACTGCACCCCACTGGGCTCTGCGCCTCAACCACAGCGCAGGACTGGGCAGACCTTTGGCTTTGTCCTGGGAACTGAACAGTGATGGGCTGGGCACTGACCTGGTCCCGCGGTCCCCAGCCCAGGGCCACTGCTCCTGCCTGATGGGTATGAAACAGAGGGCCACACTGCTGGAAAGACGCACGGACAGGGCTGGGGCCGGAACTCAAGGGAAACAAATAGTAAAGGCGAGTATCCATCCCCTGAGTCAACGCCTGTCTCCTCTGTCAGATTCAGTCCCATCTGCACAAGGCCCGAGAATAACAGGGGCTTCTGCGCTTCCGCAGAGCAGCTGCACTGCCACATCCTCATCAGATAGGTCTCTGGGGACCGTCCCTAGCGGGGTGAAAATCCTGAATGGGTAAGACAGCGAAGATTTCCACTGCTCTGTGCAACTGAAGAGTTTCTAGCTAACTCATAGGACTACTTGGCTTCCTGCACTTTTTTTTTCTTCCTGAGTTCAAATCAAACCTCACCAATGAGTCAGATTGTGTGAAGCACATTCCCAGGCTCTGGCCCTGGGTCCCCCACACGTTCATGGGAGTGGTGGGCGGGCACCGTGCCCCGAGAAAGCCAGGCCTCTAACGCTCGCTAGCCTGAAAACGTTCGGCAGGATCCCTCCTCGTGCACAGCTGCGGCTTTGAAGCTCACAGCATCCTCCTTGAGCCTCCGTGCACCTCAGGGGTGTGGTGCAGGCAGGGCGCAGGCGCCAGCTACAGAGGAAGGCGAAAGAAGCAAGAGAGAAGGAGGAGCCCCTGCTCACTGATAAACACACAGTACAAGGCCAGGGAGTTGGCAAGCCCAGGTGCCGGTCTCCTGTACCTGCTTCTGGGCCCATCTGGGCCATCGCGCACCGGGCAGCCCTATCTGTCACAGCAGGGGTCTCCTGGCTCCCTGCAACACCCATGGCAAGAGGAACTCAGAGAAGCCAGTGCCAGCCCTCTGGAACGCCTGATCAGGGCTCTGAGTTACAGATGCCAGCATCCACCATCGCTAATGAAGCACCAGTCTGAAAAGCCCCCTCTCAGGACACGGAGTGCTCTGAGACCCAGAGGCCAGCAGAGGCCACACAGCGGGTCTCTTGGAGCTGCCCACTCCTCTCTGCCCTCACCACCCGCATCTGCTTGACCGCAGCACAGACTGCATGGCCCAGCAGTGGTGCTGGGTCTTCACCACCCAGTCCCACCGGGTGGCCTCTTCCTGCGCCCCACCTCTGCGGGAAGGCTTTGTTGAGGGAATATTTGTTTTGGGCACTGCAAGAGAATTTGGATGAACCTATGCAAGCTTGGGCCCCTTAAGCCATGGCCAAACAAATGCTGGTAACGTCAGACACACAGGCGGTTCCTATTTTCACTTGACTTGAGTTCTGTCACGAAGCAAGTTTAGGACCCAGCGACTCCACCCCTGGGCATGTACCCCCCAGAAACAAAATCAGTGTCTCTAAGAGGCATCTGCACTATGCACCACCATGGAGATAGCACATCAACCTAAATATTCACCAACTGATAAAGAAAATGTGGTGTACACACAGCAGAACACCACTCTGCTTTTAAAAAGGAAATCCTGTCATTTGCAACAATACAGATGGACCACAAAGACATTATTCTCAGTAAAAGATGTCTGGAGGCAAAAGACAAATCCAGAATGACCTCAGTTTTCCTGAGTGTTTCCATTAGAAGCAAGCCTTTAACCTGTGTCTCTGAATCCAAAGGGCTCAATTCACAGGGCAGGGAGAAGACTGGTGGTCACTAGGGCTGGGACAAGGGGACTGGGGGATGGAGGTCAGAGGTACTAAATTCCATTTAGGGGGATAAATCTCACATGCCTAGTGCACACCATCCAGGCCGCAGCTAACAGTGACCCTGCCACTTCCATGAGTTCAGCTACTCTCGGGCAGACGGCACGCTACACTTGAGCACTGCTTGGAGACCAGGTTTTCAGCAGTGGTCTCACCACAGGGCATGATAGTGTGTGTGCAGCGCACGCTGACGAGCTAGGCTCATCTGTTTCGTGATGTGTAAATGCTGCAAAACAACACACTGTCCCCGTGTTCGGGGCAGAGTCTCGTGAAAAACCCAAGACACAGGGTGCTCAGAACAGGGCGCCTGTGAGAGGACAGGGGTGGGTAAGGAAGGGACAGAACTGGCAGGTGGGTGGCAGCCTTCTCCTCCCCCTGGAGCTAAGGGACACTGCGGAGGAAGTCCCGCCACAGCATGGCCGGTGACTTCACAGATGCCAGACCAGGGCTAACTGAATCGTCTTGAAATCAAAACCAGAACACAGCACACCGATTCTGGAAAACTCGATGCAAAGCAGTGCAAGGACTGAGGCAAGGTGAAGCCGCCTCCTCATTCCCCTTTGACTGCATCGATTCAGGACACTGCTCCCCTGGGTCCACCTGCAGCGTGGTGTCTGCCTGGGGTGATGCCACTCACAACCGAGAAGCTCAGTAATGTACTTAAAACCTCCAGTATTCCAGGAACCCAAAAAGAGCTGAGGTCTCAGCAGACAAGCTTGACAAGATCAC
Source organism: Dolichotis patagonum (assembly GCA_004027295.1). Taxonomy (NCBI): domain Eukaryota; kingdom Metazoa; phylum Chordata; class Mammalia; order Rodentia; family Caviidae; genus Dolichotis; species Dolichotis patagonum. The sequence continues at coordinate 6,493 of PVJX010027378.1, read as the reverse complement.
TGCCAATGAAACAGAATGATGACAAAGGGTGACTGTCGAAACCAGAAAGTAGAGTGCTAAGCCAGAGCCCCGGCCCGCCTGGGTTGTATCATCTGGACTCTGAGCCGCCGAGGACAAGGGAGAATATGACAGGAGCAGATGTGAACCCGGACCAGGCAGGGCCTCTCTCCCGGCACGAGGTCCCAGGCTCCGGGGGCAACAAGAGGACCTCCGCCTGGGGTAGGAGGGGCCTGCGACATCCAGCAAGGCCATAGCCACCTCCCCCCCGCGGTCGGCGAGCGGGTACCTGACAGAAACTGCTGCGTGTCGAAGAGCTTGCACGTCTGGTCCCTCTCCAGCTTGTTGGGTCGGTCACTGCACAGCGCCAGGGGCCCGTCCCAGTACACCCTGCTCTGGCACAGTCTCTTGGCGTAGAGCCCGTCTGGGGCCATCCACAGAACCACGCCCCGCTCCAGGTGGCTCAGCAGCTTCTCGATGTTCTTCCTCTGGCCATTGTCCTCCGGGTAGGGGAACAGGACCTGGTCCAGGTTGCTGGCATCATAGGTGTGTCCATGGGAGATCCGGCAGCCTTCAGGGCTGGACGTGGTCACCTCCTTCACCAGGATCTCCCGGTAGTACAAGCAGATGTGCAGCCGGCAGTCTGCAAACACAGAGCTCTGCCATCAGCGTGGATGGGCCCAGGACGCCCCCAGGACGCCCCACAACTGCCCAGGACAAAGCACGGCGGGTGGATTCCGGCTTCCCGAGGGGCTCTGGGAGCAGAGGAGCGGCTGCCGGGTCCCAGAGGTTTGGGAGACACTGTGGGCGCTCGTTCCCGCCTAGAGCCTGGCTTGTGGTACATCTGTTCGGAGAAGCCAGCAGCTCTCATGATTATGGGTCATGGTACGTTGGGTGCTTTTTTTTTTTTTTTGAGAATGGGAGAAGTATATATTTCATTAATTTTCTGCAAAATATGTTTAGTCAAATTAGAGAGCCCCTCTGTCAAAGAATTTAAGGAGTTACATTGGGGATGATGATAGTGGTGACAATATTTGCATCTAAAGTAAGATGTCACCGAATGACAATTCATATTGAAGCAAATCTTGATTTTGGAAAAGGTGAACTCTAAGTTTAATTTCTACTAGCCAAAAGGTATATAAGGATGTTTTGGGGAAAAAAAGCAAAGCTCAGTATTTCCACACTGGTAACCTCCCTAAAGAATCAATATAACACCAGATGGGTGGATAGGATGAGAGACAGAGGACAGAGGACAGCTGGATGGTGTATGGACAGATAGATGACAGAAAGCAAGCAAGCAAGCTGAGAATTAAGCCCTTAACTACACATGGTGATCGCTGGATGGTGAATAGAATGGTTTCTTTGTTTTCCCCTTTTGTTTTTTCTGATTTGCAAATTAGTTTGCTACAACGGGTATGTGCTGCTTTTATCACAAAATTAATTCTAGGGGAAGCAAAGAAATTAAGGTTGGGGTGTAAGGCGCAGTGCAGCCTTTCGCCTGTGACTGCGAGGACCTGGGTTCCAAGGCCACGCCAGAAGGCTGGGGCTCCACAGGCAAAGGGTTGCGCTGGCCTCCTCTGGGGGGGCCTGCTCCGGTCTCACTAAAGCTTAAGTAACCCTAAAACAGGGCTCCCGACAATTTTCTGAACAATTCACCTAAAAGATTCACTTATTTACAAAAGTTTTGCTGGTTTCAGAAACCTCGTTAGAATCCCACCCACAGGCCGAAAGCAGCAAGTGAAGCTGGCAAGCTGGCGGAGGGCTCGGAGAGGCGGCGGAGCGGAGCGCAGCGCGCTTCTGGATGGCACGTCTGTCCAATGGCGGGGAATCGCAGCTCTCGGGTAGACGCACCCACGGCTGATAATTAATCTGCATTATGCACAGCAAACAAAAAAGAAACCCACAAAACCCTCTTATTCCTCAGGGCAGGTTCTGAGATTTAACCCACACCACCGTCTCTTCCATTTCTGTCTCGGTGAACCCGAGTCAGATGCACGCCCCGCGCGAGTGGGTGTCGGCCATCCGAGGTGACACTCGGGGCAGGTTTCATTTCATTGAATGTCGTCAGAAATCACGAGGTTGCAGAGATATAAATAGCTGTTTATTTCCTACTCCTCAGGCACCCACACAAGTCTTAGGTGCTCAAGAGAGGGTTTGAAAGTTTCTAAAAACAAACACAAGCGCTGCTGCTCGGAAGTGCCTCCCCCGCCAGCCACGGTGAACTGAGTCTGGGGAGAGGCACAAGCGTCCCTCAGATGCCAGGGGACCTGGGAGGTCACACTGCTGCTCCCTGCCGAGCAGACAGGGCCCCTCGCACATCTCCCTAAAACCTTCAGAATTTAGTTCATGTTTTCTGTCAGTGACTTTTAAAAGAGGCTGGGGCAGGGTGAGAATTCCAAAGCCTAAGCTGTTGATTTTTACTCTAGATTCAAATTCCATTTAAGAACAATGCAAAATATTATTGAAAGACTAAATTGTCTTGGAGGACAAATGCTTAGTTAGTCAGGACGTGCCCTCCTCAAAAAGGACCAGTCAGGATTCTTCTAGAAGCGGAAGTGTAAGTCAGACTGAATCCCTGAATCCATATTTGTCTGCAAGTCTGGCGAGAGGGGAGACTCAATAGTGCCTCTCCCTGGGGCCAGAGGCAGTGTCCTCGGGCAGTCAAGGGTGAGTCTGAGGCTGCCCCTGAGGGGCAGACAGCTTCTCAAAGTAGAAGTTTTTATCATTTCCCAGGAAACTATTCTGCGGGGTGAGACTACTAGCCGCAAGGACCCTGGATGCAGGACACTGGGGTGTCTGCACAGCGCTGGAGGCTCAGGTGGGCTTCAGTGGAGAGGTTAAAACACCTCCATCCAACCGGGGCGCAAGCCACCCATTCCCCTGAGAAGCTTCCGAACAGTGTCCCTTGCTCTCCCTGCGCTGACCACACAGCCCAGGTGATAGGGTCTGTGCAGCCCACTGCAGACCCCGAGGATGCAGAGCTGGGGTCTACATCCCCACCCATACTACCCAAAGGCCAGAGGAGCTGAGGCAGAGGCTTCCGGAATCGAGCGCTGCACTCACCTGAGAGCGCTAAGGCTTCGGCAGACCTTATGCTTGGCTCTATGGGGATTCCGGGAGCCTGGGATTCAGGTGGGGCACAAGCATAAAAGGTTCCTGTCACCTGGCAACCTGCATTTGCAAATAAAAGTCAGAAGTGGTCTAAAGAGGGCCTGGATGTGCAGGCACTGAGCCTGGGAGGGCAGGGCCGCCCGGGTCACCTTCCAGCCTGAGCCCAGCAGGTGGACAGTGGATGCAAGCTCTTAAGGCAAAGACAAACTGAAATCCAGTTGGAAAACCAAGACGGAAGGGGAGGGAGCCACTGCACAGTGCTGCTAAGAAACTCACAACTCTCCCCATACTTTATGAGTAGGGAAACTGAGGCTCAGCAAGAGACCAGCAGATTGGCTCCTGTTCTCCCAGCAACCTGGTAGCAGGGCCCTGAGCCCAGGCTGGTGGGACTCTGACACACTCACAAAGTGTGTAGGCCACGTCTGTTTTGCCCGGTTCCTCTGGGTTCAGGAGAAGTCAGAGCAGAGCTCAGGCCCGCAGCCCTACTGGGCGGACCCTGCTCCACGCCTCTGGCGTGGAAACAGGACTGTTCGTGCGGTCCCCTCACATAGCTCAGGGCACTGCCTCCTCATACCGGTGCATTCGCTGACTCCAGCTGAACTTGGGACAGACCTGGGGTCCTGACACATTAGCTGCTTCCTGCACTGTGATTTGGAACAGCAACCTTCATTGCAAATCACTCTCGAAAAGCCCATGAAATGGACTTCTGAGCTCCTCCGCTGCTTACTGTGCCACTCAGTACCAACGCTGAACAGTGATAAACTTCTCCAATGCCAGAAGGCAAGAGTGCCCTGAACAGGACCGGAAGCGGTCACATTATAAGGGAGTGGACATTCCCAGAGCACAGCAGAGGGTCAGGGTGCTCACACATCTCAGGACCTCCACCCAAGCAACTGATTCAGAAGTCCTAAAAGTGTGCATTCGCTGCACTGAACACAGCTTGTAAATTTCTTTGCACTTAGCTACTTAAGATCTGCTATGTGGTCCCATTGGAAGTCCGGGGACCCCCATGGGCAGCAAACCACATCTAACCCTGAAGAAGCGAGTCCTGAGGACCCAGTACTAGCCAGGTTCTGGTGGACACATTTTCTTCCTTTCTTTCTTTTTGGTGTTTATTCACCACCAATAGTGAGGCTGGACACACTGCTGGCCCAGGGATGGAAGTGAGCTCAGGACTGGCCTGGTGTCCCCACGGAGGGAGGGTGTGGGCATAGCTGGAGTGCACCCCTTGGAAGGCCAGGTGGACAGAAATAGACTCCTCAGATTGGGGCCCTCCACCAGCACTAAGAGAAAATCCAGGAGAGAAGACTGCCAACGCCCATCCCATTTTGCTTAGGATGACGAAAAAAGATTATTCAGCCAGGATGAAAAGCGTTACCACATTAAACATAAACAATGTATCAACAAACACATTGGTGCCCGCCTCCTGCTTCACGTGGAAGGGGGGTTGGGGACTAGGAAATCTGGAATTGAGCCCAGCCCCTTACTCTTCCTGGGTGACAGGCTGGTTACTTCCATTCTGGGAACTTCCAGCAACTCTTCTATTTTTTTTTAAAAGGCCAATTGTAGCTTCCTGGAATGATCTCTGGATATTTAGTTAAGGACCCACACAAGGTAGGGTGGGCTCTGAGGACTTGGTCAGCACCTGACAGCACACAGCTATCTCCTCTTCTCCCTACACCGGGTCTTTCTAGGCACCACTGAGGAGCAAGAAGCCTGCGGTGCTGCACAGGGCACCGCAAGGAACCCCCCAGCCCATGTCCCCATCCACTCCTCTGTCCCCTGCCCCAGCATGCTCCTTACCATTTTCACAAGCCGGGCCTTGCCAGTGGTGGCCGCGGGGACTGAACGGCATGGGACACGGATACTGGATGTCCGTGTGTGGCTGTTCGGGGATGTAGTCCCTCCAGCTGCGATCGTGGGGTGGCATCATGTAGTTATGGACCTGCTAAAGGAACGCAGGAGGCGCTGACTGGACAGCATCAGCGTGGGAAGTGGGGTGCTTTCACATCCTCCCAGACGCCTCACGGAACCCCTTCTTTGGCCAACAGCCAAATCATTTTATCTTCTAAGAAAGAGTCACGTGGCCGTTCATCGGGCCAGGTAGCTGGAGCCACAGAGGATGGGACAGCACACGGGGACCCTGCGGGGAAGGGGACGCACTGACTGGGGAACAGCATCGTCATATGGTTGAGCTTGGCACCAAAAATACTGCAGGAGAATCTGCCTTCTCGCCCCACAAAGTGAGCCCAACAGAGCTGCCATTCACGTCAGAAAAGCCTGCAGCCATCAGGGGCCCTGTGGTTTCACATGACAGTGCTCTCAGCCTCCAAAATCTTAACTGCTGTGAGAGGTCTGGTTCCCAGAGGATCTGAAGAACCGGAAGAACCCTATTCCGCAGGAGCAACCCCCATCTTCCCTGCTGCTGACAGCCAGTGGCAATGCCAGGGAAGTTGGACCACAGTGACTGGGACTGTGTGTGGCCGCTGCATGCATCGCCCACAGCACTGAGTCCTCTGTGGTGTCCGGGGGTCCCCACCCCCTGGGCCCAGCACAGAAACCTGGCCTGGCCCTCCAGAACCTACTGCCCTCCTCATACCTGGGCTGGGAGGGAGGCGTATGGCGTGGTCATGGAGTAGGGGTGGCCAATGGCCACCTGTGGGTCCTCCAGGGTCAGCTGCTTGGCTCCTGTGTGTTTGCAGAAGAGGGAAATGGCACAGAGTGAAAAAAGGAACTGGCTTAATGTCAAATCTTGGAAAAATACCTGAGGACTTATTCTTAGGATGCATAACATGAGGTTAACAAATAAGGCGTCGCTAGCCACCCCCGTAGGGCACTTATTCATCCAGGGCATCAGAATGATGTGGACAAGGTCTGACTTGGGTGTGACAGGTAAGCAGTCAATGAAACGTGGTAAGCAAATGTGTCTTCCGAAAGGCTACCGAAAGGCTGGGCCAGGGGCAGCATTATTTATTTAAAACATGATTCCTGAGCTCCGATGGGGACGCACTGGTCTTACTCTCGGAAGGTGAGGACCACAGGTCTGGATTGCAACAAGCACCATTATACTCTTAAAAGTTGGCATTTTTATTATTGTAAGTAGTAACACTTTGTGGGTGTGGTGCAGTCTTTTCCTTCTAGAAAATAATTACTATAGAGCTATTAGCCATACAAAGCCATACAAAGCCATACAGGATTTCCTTCAGAAATTTAGTCCACAGTGTAATAGGAGACACATCCCCCACGCACACGCACATGCGCGCACACACACAGAGGCTTAGCCTCCATGAAACAATCCTACACCAACATCATCACAGGATTATCAACTTAGACACCACAGAACTTGGGCAAAGGCCCTGCAGGGCTGCACAAAGGCAACACTAGA
>PVJX010027377.1:0-24955 GCA_004027295.1 Dolichotis patagonum | reverse complement strand
GTCCGTGAGCTTCCACAAAACACTACTGAGAACTGAATGTAGAGAGTACAGCCATTTTACTTTCAGAACATTGAACTTTCAGCTGACGGGGGGTGGTTCAGAGGAAAAACATCTTTATTTAGGTTTATGGGGTATCATGCTTGTCAAACGCAATTAAATAGTACACAGAGCCCTCTAAGAAATGTTCAAATGTAATCTGGACACGGTTTGTGTTTTTTTTTTTGAACAAATATCAATTTGACCAAAGTTTCTTGTTTAAGAAATATAGCTCCAAACTTTACTTTTGAAAAAAATGGAAGCTACTCAATGGTCCGATTTTAAAATTACTCCCACCAGCTATTGATTTAGAAATGTCATTTGCCATGTAATTCCAAATGACTTTACAGAGTACAGAGCATGTAATTATTGTGTCAAAGGAGCCCTTAATTATCTTACACTAGCCAGAAGGACTTCATTTAGATCTGTGTAGGAAGATGTATTGGTTGTTTGGCCTTAGAACCTCTTATTTAAATGACAAGTTTTAAGAGACTACATGACATGTCTATAAAAGTGGGCCAGGGCTGATAACCCACGGAGTATTAATTTGTTCTTCCTGAACTCAATGTATCCCGTGGCATATGTTGCTTATTTGTACTTGATCTGTGATCTTAGATCTATTTATAACAAGTCAGCTCCAGGAAAATTGCTAGTCTGGTTGTCTATTGCTGTATAACCAAGTATCCCAAACTCCATGGCATAAAAGTTATGGATTCTGTGGGCTGAGAATTTGGTCTCTGCTCAGTAATGTCTAGGGTTTTACCTGGGAGCACTGGAAAAGCTGGGGATGGAAGATTCACTTTGAAAATGACTTCTTCACACATACCCATCTACCTCCTGAACTGGGCTGTGAATCCAAGCTGGTCTTGCTGGGACTGGTGACCAAGACACTGGCAGTATGCGGCCATTCCATATGGTTAAGGTTCTCCATGGCATGGCAGGTAGGTTCCAAGCAAAAGCATCCTCAAAAAGAACATTGTAAGATTGAATATCTCAAGAACAAGGATTCCAAGATATTATGGCTTGTGTCTAGATCTCCCACCAAAGCCCCATGCAGTCATGGGTGATGCTTTTTCAGGGGTGGCAGGATCTAGAGTGTGTGATGCTGGGATTATTTCAGCAACGTTAGGATCAAGGACACTAATATTAAGGGTATGAGTGCTACCTGCCCTAAGAATCCTGGATAAACTATATAGAAACAGAAAGACACTATCTTCTGCCTGCCATGAACTGTTTTCTTCTCTGCGATGCCAGTCTGCCATACCAGCCAGCCAGTTATGGGCTGAAACCTCTACAAACTGTAATCCAAGTAATTCTTTCCTCCTTTAACGCTGGGTATTTTGTCTCAGCAAAAGAAACATAACTAAGACACAAAAGAACCAGATGGAAGGCTCGTGGCTTATTCTGACATAAGTTTGGAAGTCATATAGAGTAACTTCAGTTATACCATGAGGTACAAGCAGTCATAAATCCACACAGATGAAAGGGGAGGAGTTTCTGGCAGTCACTAGGTCAAAGGCTATATGGCCATATTTTAAATCCTCACCAATGTGGCTTTTGCAAGATGGAAAAAATATGAGCTTGGTTTTGAATCCTGATTCCTCTATTTCTAAATGAGTGGCCTTAGACAATACTTCATCTCTTTCTTTGCTTTACAAATGCACGTAGTAGTCACCTGGTTGCTGTGAATCAGTACAAACCTATATTTAAATATATCTGGGCTTCATAAATGGTTGGGAATTCCAATATTCCTTTTTTTCTTTAAATTTTTTACAGCTTTATCAAAATATAATTGATATATATATATATATATGAGAGAGAGTACAATTTGATAAATTTATATGCAAAAATACACCCATGAAACCATCAACACAATGGACACCATGAAAATAACCCAGCAACTCCCCACAGTTTCATCCTGTCCCTCTATAATCTGTCCTCCCTCACTCTTTGCTGCCTGCCTCAGCCCCAGGCAACCACCATCTAATCTGCTGCTTCTTGTTAAACACAGGTTATATCTTCTAAAGTGTTACATAAATGGAATCACATAGTATGGACTCTTGTTTGACTGACTTCTTTTGCTTAGCAAAATTATTTTGAGCATTCCATGTTGTATCACTAACCTATTGCTTTTTATTCCTGAGCATTATTCCATGGTATTTAAATACCAAATCATTTTTATTCATTGATCACTTTTTCCTTCTTCCTGTTGTTTCTTTATCACCCCACTGCAAGAGCAACACTCACCTCCTGCCCTTGCCTCCAAAGCCATTATCCGAAGCTAGAATCTTGTGGTCCCTGCTGTGCCTGAGTGGAGATGGTGGGGTGTCCCCTGAAGCAGCTCCTCACTGGGGCCACCTACTGTATCCTGCCTGTCTCAGAACCTGGCCCTCCCTTCTCACTTCGCTAGAATTCTAAATCTCCTCTCTTGGGACACCTGTAAGAGTCATGGACAGACATTCTTTAAACCCTCAGGAATTTCCTTTTCCTGTAAAGAAAGTGTAATGGAATTCCAGGTCAGGGGCCTGTGGGATAGACTTTTTCTGCAGTGTACATTTCTTTTCCTCATTTTCCTGTCCCCACCTGGTGTCAAATTGTTTGCCGTTAGGGCACCTTGAGAAAGTGGAGGCCACTGTCAGCTTTGGCTTCATCCCCTGCCAGTTCTTTAGGCCCAGTACCCACCCTGACAGTAGCTGCCAGAGTGTGCCAAGAAGGCTCCCAATGTGGGAGGTGGTAAGGAATGTGTTGCATCCAATTATGGCCATAGAATCGTGCCCCAGGGAGATTTTTCTTTATTGAAATTGTTGCTATTGTGCAGCCACCTGTGGCCTCCTCACAGCCAATATCACCCCCACATGAACTCAGATCCTTCTAGAAGATTCTCAGGCCTTGCTGCCTCCCTTACTTTGGACCTGTCAGTGGCTTCTTTTGCACTTGGAGTAAAAAGTAAGATCCCGACAGTGGCTTACAAAGCGTCCAAAGGGCCTCAATGTTTCTCAGACTTTGCCCCACACTGTGCTGCTGCCCTTTGGAGTCACCAGGTCCATGTCACACTTCTGCTTCCCACAGTCCTGAATATGGCAGATGCTGCACTTGGTCCAGTACTTGGCAATTGTCTTTTAGCAAATTTTAATGATTTTTCAGTAAGGGGTCGCCTATGTTTCATTTTAATTTTGCACTGGGCCTTGAAAGTAGGTAGTGGGTTTTAACTCCAGGCCCATGAGCCTCCAGTGCTCTTCAGATGGGCCAAGCACATCCTCTCTCTCATCTCAGCGATCAGGTGGTCACTGCTCCTTCCATCCACCAAGGCGGCTCATCTGGGCAACGTTCACTTGGCTTGTTCTCCTTGCACTCAGAGCTTGAGTTGAAGTCAACTATTGCCCAGCAGAGAAATCTTCCCTGACTGCGATATACACGCCCTGCCCACTACCATCACCTCCTTTGTCCATGCTTAGAGACAATTCCTTATTCCAACCACCTGCATCTGCCTGGTTTTATGTTTGCAAATGCTCCATGCTTTAAGACTGAAGTTGGAAATGAACCTAGTAACCTGACCTATCAAACGTCACAGCTTAGCTCCACATCCCGTAAACTTGCTCAGAACACTTGCATTAACCTACTGTTGGGCAAAAATCATCTCACACAGCTTATTTCATAATAAACTGTTGAATAGCTCATGTAATTCATAGAATACTGTGCTGCAAGTGGAAACTGCCCCATCAGCCAAGCTCAACTCGGAATGCTGTAAGCCTGAGCCTGGCTGAACACATTAATACACAGTTGTTTCTTGTTTGCTCCGTGTATGGTCCTCGAGGGAAGGGACATTGGCTACCTTGTTCATTTCTTGGTCTCTTGGGCCTAACTCCCAGGCTTGTAGATATTTCTCCACACCTTTTAATCGAGTTAATTTTTTCCCTTTCAATAACACCACAAATGTTACCCCATCTCACCAGGAGCCCACTAGAATCCTACGACCTTGGTGCAAGGAAAGTTCCAAGGATACATTTGGGTGGTCATCTGGTTTTTCTCAGATTGCCATAAATTCCCATTCCTCTTGGTCTCTTTAACTTTGTTTTGTCCCCTGTGTACACGTACACGTACACACACACACACACACACACATACACACACACACACACACACACACACATACACACACACACACACGCACATACACACACCCTGTCTCCTTTCTCTGGTATTCGTGGCTCTAGTTCTGAGTTTTGAACATTCAGGTATGGAAAAATGGAAATTTTTTTTTTACTTTCAAAGGGAAAAATGAGAAAAAGCATGGGAAATATCAGAGTAACTCTCAAAATGCCCGGAACGTCTTGTTCATACATCCTCTAGGCCTTGCGGGGATCAGTGACCCCATCCCCAAGCCCAGGCCCTCTCCCCACCACTGCAGTGGCAAGAATGCTAGAGCCAGAGGAACCTGTGGTGCAGCCCAAATCAGGGGCTTTTGCACTTTTCAGGGTGGGAAGGCTGTTTCAGGTTAGAAAAGAAAGAAAATAAAACAAAATGGAAAGGGAGGAAAGAAAGCAGGTGGAGGAGGGGACAGGATGCCCTAGAGGGAAGAAAGAAAATTAATTTTTTTTAAATGTGCAAGTTATTCTGGTTTCTGCATATCTCGAGATTGTAAAGCTGTTTCATTGTAGGTCAAGCCCTTAAATTCACATTTTCCGATTTTCACTTTGATACTAAATGTAGAGTAATTGAAGAAATAAATGAGGAATGTCTGCGTTTCCCACACAGGCTGATCATTCCTACCCTCGGTGTTCAGTTAAGTGGCACTTTCTACTCTCGCTCACGTCACAGACTTTTCCACAGGAACTATATTGTCTGCACACACGTGGATCGCGGCCTCCCACACCGAGAAGGCTGCAGATGGCAGCTGCGGACTGTCACCTGCACGGGGAGGCTGGTCAGGAACGCGGGAGGGAACATCTGGGATCCCGGCCTGGGCTGCCATGGCAATGGCACTTCTTCTTTTATGTTTTTTTTTTCTTTTTGTATCTTGGATGAACAGAAAAGGAGTAATTAGGTCATTGGTTCTGGACATAATCTCTCGTTGGCCTTGCGTGCCCCTCTATGGTTTATATGTAGATTTGTCTCTTTCTAAAAATTGTGTCACCTCCCTAACTCGAAGGTAAGGACATGATCAACATTCTGTCACCCTGACCTCCTTCCCCAAGCCTGAGGGAGCCAACTTCCCCTTGTCTCATGTCGCTGATGCCCTGTGCTGTTAAACAAATATCGTTCTATGAAATACAGGGCATTCCTCTGCGTGCTCTCAGGAAGGCTGTTGTTTGGTTTGAATTGCTGTTTGCTGTATACAGATGTATCATGCTGTAGGTGATCTTGGCTTTGTCCGCAAAGGGGAACTGACCTCCTCTGGACCAAACCCCTCTGCACCAGTTCGTGTAGAGAGAGCCCCAAACCACCAGCTGAATCTGACCCTGAAATGACCCAGGGACACAGTGAGGGCTGCCTTCCACTCCTGCCTCCTCCGCACCAGGACAAGCTGCCTCTCCTCGGGTTTGCTTCTCCTTGGCTGCCCCTGCCACGCTAGAGCAGGGTGTCCAGCCACCCACTGTGGAAGGCTGCTGACTGCTCCACCTGCACAAACACAGGGCTTCCTGTCACCACGTGACCAGCAGTGCAAGGCTGTGGACAGGGAGCTTCGCGTTTTTAATTTCCTAATGAGAGTGAATGTAGACCTGGGAAACAGCTGTTATCCCAGGGGCCACAGCACAGCGTAATTCAATTGTGCCTTTATGATTTCTGCCTTGTCCTTTGCAATTTCCCACAAACCTGAAACATATTTTGCTGCTCACTTTCCATCTCTCCACCATGGTGAGATTTGGCGCTCAGGGGGATTCACAGAGCGAGGAATGGCTTCTGCTCAGCAAATCCCCAGGTGGAAAGCGGCAGGCTATGGAGTTACTCAAGCAAGCGTGGTGTAGCGGACGGACTCCGAGGTTGCCAGGGGAACCCGGTCCTAGGTGGGACCCACTCCTCCGTTCTCTGCCACTGCTATTATTACCAGTCATTTCTTAAGACAGAGGTTTTCACTAATGTATCTGTCTTCTTCGTCACTTTCTCATCACTGGGACGAAAATCCAACACCTGCGCTCTAAGGGAGAGGTTTATTTGGGCTCACAGTTACAGAATAGGGTCAGCTGGCTCCAGGGCAGGGACAGCATGGCAGAGGGCACAGTGGAGGAAATGCTGCTCACTTCACAGCAGGCAGGAAGCAGAGTGAGCAGGGAGGATCCAGAGAGGGAGATGCACACTGCCAGATCACACCTCAGGGACACGTCTCAGTGGACCAGGCCCGCCTCCTAAAGCAAGTGAGCTACACCATCCCATCCCATGTCCAGTCACCTTCCTAACACCCTTTTTTTTTTGAGACAGGGTCTCGCTATGCAGTTCAGGCTGGCCTTAGGCTCACTTGGTAGCCCAGGTTGGTCTCAAACTTACAAGGATCCTCCTGCCTCAGCCTCCCAAGTGTTGGGATTACAGGCAAAAGCCCTGTTTTTTGAAGGGGCCAAATACCATCATTGGAGGAAAGGTAGCCTCTTTAACAAATGGTGCGGGAAAACTCCCTATCCATATGCAAAAGAATCTAGATGCATACCTCTCACTACGTATTAAACTAAAATCAAAATTAAAGATATACATGCTAAAACAGAAGTACTTAATCTGCTGGAAGATGAAATAGGTAACTCTCTTAAAGACAAAGGCACAGGCAAGACTTTCTGAACAGAATCCTGATTGGACAAGAAATAATACCAAGAATCAACTAAAACAGGATCACAACAAATAAAAAGGTTTCTTGCTGTATGAATCTCCCTGAACCAAATCTCACCATGCTGGAGAGATGGAAAGTGAGCAGCAAAATATGTTTCAGGTTTGTGGGAAATTGCAAAGAGAAAGTCAGCAAATGAAGCCATCAATAGAGTGAAGAGACAACCTACAGAACTGGAAAAAATTTGCTTGCTACTCCTCAGACAAAAGACTAATATCTAGAATATACAAAGAACTCAAAAAATTAGACTCCCTCAAATTTAAAGACCCAGTCAAAAAATGGAGATCAAAATGAATGAACACTTCTCAGATGAAGAAGTGCAAGCGGTCAATAAATACTAGAAAAAATATTCAACGTCATTGGTCATTAGAGAAATGCAAATTAAAACAATGTTGAGATTCCCTCTCTCTCCAGAAAGGATCTTGGTTGCACAAGGAACGATCCTTAAGATATTATTAGCACATCAAACAATAGCAAATGTTGGAGAGGCTGCAGGGTAAAAGGAACACTTCTTCATTATTGGTGGGAGTGTAAAATGATACAAACACTATGGAAATCAGTACGGAGATTCCTCAACACACTAAAAATAGAAATTCCAGCTTGATCAAGCTATTTGACTTATCTCTCCAAAACAGTTAAAGACATCATATTACAATGACCCTTGCATGCCCATGTTTATAACAGCCCAGTTTATCATGGTTAATTCTTGGAATCAGCTTATACATCCATGGGCAGAAGAATGAACAAAGAAAGCAAGGAATTCACACACAGTAACTACTCCCCTGCCATAAAGAAGGAAAGTGGGAGCACCTTGAGGCCACAAGGTAAGTGGCACAAATCAGACACACAAGATTAAATGTGGCATGGTTTCTCTTTTGTGAGAATCACAGTATACAAATACATTGCAAAATGAAAGACAATAGGGAAAAAGATAAAGGAAAAGGTATTGTAATCCAGTATAGACAGTGTATCTAAAATCGTACCTTGATTTAGTAAAATTTTCTCATGTGTTTTATATGTTTTCTGGTTTGTTGGTTAGGCCATTAATCTGTGTTTATGATAATTAAGTTGATAAGGACCTAGAAAGTACATAAATGAATCTGATGCTGGAAAAAAATTTTTTTAAAAAGGGAAAGTAGAGGGACAAGGGAGAAGGGAATGGGGAGATGTTAGGTACATGTACCAATTCAGCACCATGATTATAATCATTATGTACTCCAACCACGTACTAATAAGAATAAAAAAGTTTTCAAAAGCCCCATCTCTGAGTACATGAGACCTTGGGGGCATCAGATATAAACCATAATAGTATCACAGCAAAAAAAATGTGGCTTTTGAAATGAGGGGCAAAGAATGAGTTCAAATCGCATTTGTGTCACTGTGATCTTGGACCCCACGGGTCTCCTTTGTAAGGTGGAGCATGGCGAACATTAACTGAGATGAGGTGAATGAAACGAGATGGCTTAGTCCAGGCAGCCTGTAGCTTAGGGTGCCTGGTACTTGCTCGGGAGCCTTGGGCCAGGCTCTCTTTTCCTCATCTCTCCTGTGCGTCAGTCCCCAGACTCCCAGCGCTTTCTCTCCCCACCCCAACCCCATTCTGCTCCTTCCCGCATCATGGTCCCATGAATCATCCCAAAGCAGCATTTGGTGTAAGTCACATTTCTTTCCCTCCCTATCCAAACCGCACCCTTAAACAATGACAGAAGCCTTCTCGGTTTCTCATGCCTTCAAGATGCCCAGATCCCTTCAGCTGGCATTTAAGCTTGACCATGACTTAAAAGCCGTTTACCCTCTTACAGTGGCCTTTTAATCACCTTACACCTGGTCCTGGGCTCCAGGCCAATGCACTGGCCTCTGCCTGTGCCAAGTTCATGCCAGGTCTGTTTCTATTCTTGCCATTCATTCTGTTTCTCTTGCATAGATGGTTCGTGCCCTCCTTTACACGGGTATACACTACGCTTTACACGAGAGGGTGAGTGAACTTGCATCTCTATCTTCCCTCAGCCCTTCCTGTTAGCTGTTTAGTGCATTCCACTTGCTTGTCACTAGTCTTGTGTGCAAGTGGCAGTCAGCACCTGATGCGGGTCTTTATAGCGATGTTCTGAACCACATGGTGAAGACTGCAAGTAGAAAAGGACAAATTTTAAAGTCATTTCCAGTGAGAAATTCCTTTCACAACCCATTGAAATTCAACCCAGGACAATTTCCTTTGATCTTCATACAATTTTGCAATATGAACAGCTAGGTTGGAATTACTGAGTGTTGTGTACTGGTGCTGGAGTGTGTGTGTGTGTGTGTGTGTGTGTGTGTGAGGGAGCTGTGCCTTTAGCTTTTCTTCAGCCCCACGTAGGAAATGGTGCTCCTCACTTCCTTCGTCTTGGCAACTCTTGATTGACAAATTCTTATCACAGCACATGGTCGCACAAACATCCAAAGTCATCCTGGAATTTAAGAAAGATACTCGAAGAGATAACAAGGCTGGCTGTTTTTGACTAGTTTCTTCTAGTTTTCTCCCAAAGTCTGCACTTTAATCTTGGACTAAAATATGCCAAGGAAAGTCATCTTCCTAGAATTCCCTGGCATTGGAGGGTGACTCTGGCTGTGCTGGTGGGAAAAGGCAGTAAGGATCAAGGCTCTGGTTAAGTTCTCAACGTGGCTGTTTAGATTCCAAGCATTCTAAGTAAGAGTTATACCCAGACCTATACTTGGACACAAACCAAAAGATCATGCATTAATGCCATACCCAAAATATTTGGGGGGTCCTGTCACATGGAAGGTTGGCCAGTACCCATGTGCAATGATGTAGCCTGAACAATATTGAATATGAGGCAGTTAAACAATAATACCTTGAATCTGTGTTCTTGAAGAGGCCATTGACGCTGTCCATGTGTCTGCCTAGAAGGCAGTTTTATGTCTGAACACACAGAAAAAGAGGAAATTCACTGGGCTTGGACATTTCCAGTCTCCTCATTGTGCAGAAGGATGCTAACACTGCCAGGAGAAAGTCTCCACCAAGAACACTGCCAGGCGGAGTCCTCCTGGGTGAGACTAAAGAAAGTCTGCTGTGTCCCAGGCCCAGTAGCCCCTGCAGCAGGAAGGGAGCAGACCTCACATGGCGATTGAAAGGTGTAGAACTGGCCTGGTGTCCAGGGTGGCAGGCGGAACACATGCTGGGCTTAGCAAGCCGCTAATCCAGGTGGAGTCGGTCAGAAGGCCTGGGAATATTTCTTAATGTATAAAACAGATTGCATCCCAAGTGTGTTTGAGTATGCTGAGAAATCACACAACTGGGAGAGCTATCAGGACCGAATTAATGCTGACTCAGTTGGATGCTAAACAAATGAAAAAGATTAAAAGCTCAGTATCATCTGCAAGGGAAAGTAAAATGTGTTCGTAGAAAGGAAAAGCATTTGCAGTAAGCTAAGCATATTTGCTTTATATGAGCATATTTGCATTATGCATTCTCCTAGTGAGATAGATACCAAATAGCAATTTACTTATCTGAAATTCCAATATGCTATTTTTGGAGGATGGAAGGGTGGGCAACCAATGTGCACAAGTGTGGTGAGGGTCAGAGGAAAAGGGAGAATGGAATGTTCATCTTTCAAATTAGAAAATCAATGAATCATGCTTAAATACAAGAAATCAAATAGAACTAAATTGCTTTTTGAAGTAGGGTCTCACTATTTTAGATACGTTATTTACGCATATGGTAGCTGCTTCTGGGAGAAAAATTAGAGGATAGAAAAGACTGTTATTTTTTCTTTTTTTTACAAAAAATATGAATGAAAATACAATGGAGCCCCAGGTCCCATGGGAGATGAGTATCAGAGTCTCCTGATGAAACCAAAATTTCCAGCTGTCCCAGTCCCTCATATAAAATGGCATAGTCTTCACAGGTAACCAATAAAATTCCTCCTGGACTTTAACTTATCTCTAGATTACTTGTAATACTTAATACAGTATAAATGCTATGGAAATAGTTAACATGTTCAGCACAGGCACAGTTTTCAAAAACAGTTCTGATGTGTGGTTGGTTAAATTCATGGATGCAAAGGGGATACAGAGGATCACGTCTACAGCTACTTCATTAGACACCAAGATAATGACACCTAAATGGGAAACTCTCCTACTGGACATAGTTCGGGGAAATGCAATCCATGTTGGAAAGTCATCTTTATATTTCTCGGGTGTAGGCAACCCCCGCATTCTTCTCATTGCAGCTTGAAGGAAGGGAAACTGGGCGGGGAGCTCCTGTGCATAGCTGGCGAGAATACGTGCTAGAAGGGGCACATATCCGCTGGCTGGAACGTGGGCCGTGCTCCCACAAGTTGCAAGGAGGCTATGAAGCACGAGCTGGCCGTAGACGGCTAAAATGTCAAGTCCTGAGGTTGAAGAAAGCGGGAATTAAGGCCAATGCTTGACCAGCCGTCTCTGTCAAATCGATTTCGCAGAATTATTTGATCCTTTCAACTAGGTACGCATGCAAGTTCAATCCAAAAAAAAGTTCCCAAAATAAAAAGCTAAATATAAGATATAGTCCTTCTTTGAACAAATGAATATGTGATCAAAACCCAGACACAAGAACCCTGAAATGGAGCACAGGTATTGCCAAGCTAGATAGCACTAACACTGTGGAGCCCTGAAGGTCCATGCCTAACTGGTGCTCTAGCTTGGGTACCAGTATTCAGGATCCTTACAGCAAATTTTTACATGGTTATGCTACACACCCTGCAGACTGATGGGCACCCTGACTAGACCATCATTTTAGAGTGAACGTTTCTAGAAGAATTTCCAACCTGCAAAGAGAGAGTAAGAGAGAATTCTTGGGATCAGTACCTGTGGGCAGAGAGAAGAAAGCAAGACTGAGTAGACAGACAAGAGGGAGTTCTGGAGGTGCAATGCTGTTATGGTTTGTGTCTGAATGTCCCCCACAAAGTCTCATGCAGTCATGGGTGCAGGCTTTTAGAGTTTGTGGATGATTCATGGGTTCATGAGTCCAGTGCTGGCATGATGGGTGTGAATGCTACACCCAAGTGGGTGTGGCCTACATACAATATAAGGGACAGAAAGAGCCTTCTCTGAGCACTCCTTCATTTTTGCACTTGCTGCTTTTTCTGTCTTCTGCCACCATGAATGGTTGCCCCTGTGCCATGCCACCCTGTCTTGGAACCAGCAGATTATGGACTGAAAACCTCCACAAACTTTGAACCAAATAAACCTTTCCTTCCTTAAATTTGGGTATTGTGTGTTTTGTCCCAGCAATGAGAGAAATGTAACAGACAGAAGGACTATATCACTGAACTTTCTCATTAGTAAAACATACCTGAATCCTACAGTTTAAAAGAGAAGAGGCTTAATTTGGGTTTTGGTTTCAAGGATGCAGTTCATGGAGCAGCTGGCTCCAAGGCAGAAACATCACAGCAGGTCATGACAGAGGAAAGCCGTCTGGTTTATGGTGACCAGGAAGCAGTGCAGAGAATAGCACAGAGAGGAAGGAACCAGGGACTAGATACAGTCCCAAGGTCACACTTCATGACCCACCCAGACACACTTAGAAATATGCTCCACTAATTCCCTGGGCAGACCCTGAAGCCAATCAAGTTGACACTCCACCCTAAGTGCCTCATGGACCTTCAGAGGTGCTGTGGCAAAGAAAGCCAGACCTTCGTAGCCCAGCATTGATCAGTTTTTAGATACAAAATGCCCTAAGAATTTGTCACCTTGAGGCCTAGGCACAGGTGGAATGAATGTCTTCTGGCTGGGCAGGCCTGTCTCCAGCAGAGCTCCCCAGAGCGCAGAGAAAAAGTCCTTCCTTCTCCAAGTCCCAGGTCACAATGTCTATCTATGGATCCAAGAAGTGTCTTTGTCTCTGTAGAATCAGTGATGGTTTTTGTGATTCTGTTTAAGAGAGATTCAGTGATGGCAGCCTAATTAGAAGAATGGAGGTTTTCAGAAAGGAATTGTGTAGAAGTCCCATGAATGCAGCATGCATGCAATTTAGCTGAGCTTGTACTTTTGCTCAGGGTAGCTTGTGGGGAGCTGATGGGGACTAGAGGAGGAGTACCTGCATGGGGTACATGTCAGCCAGATAACCATGTCAAACTTTACTTTCATGTGTGCTTGCTTATGGTAAGTCAGCATTTGTCAGTTAACATGTAAAAGATCCTAACTAGGAATTTAAGCTATAAAATGAACTAAGGCCCTGACTTCAGGTACTCCTGTCCCTACCTGCCCAGGGAGCTTATTATTATCATAGGTGATGTCCTAGTAACCACTTACTCCCTTAATCTGGCAAACCTAGCAACTGACTCCCTTTGGACTAGTGCTCTGAAAAATGATTCTGTCCTGTGCTTCCCCAATGGAGGATAATCTTTGCCATTTCTGTGGGCCCTTCTTACAATTTTGCAATGGCCACATCCAAGCTAATATTTCCTGCAAAGTACTTGTCAGAGCACCTGAAAAGACAAGGATGTGGGACGAGGTCGCATTATTTTGTGCTTATCTGCTAAAAATGTTTGTGTGTCTGTGAAGGAATTTGGCCTGAGACTTGCTTTCAAGTTAAACATAGGTCCTCCTGGTGAATTGTATGAGAGAGGGGACATAAACTTCCATTTGTCTTTAACACTAAAAGCTGCTGAGAGTTTTCTAAAGAGTCTAATAAGTATGGATAACCTAATTAGCCCAAAGATTCAGAAAGTGAATGATACCTTATCTTACTGTTGGTTAAATATTCCAATAATTAACTTGAAAACCAATGATATATGGAAAAATATGGTTATAAGCACATTGGTTGCTCATAAAAATAAGCTACCCTGAATTAGAAATTCAGCACAGGATATGTTATGATAGCAAATCAAGCCTCACTTGATTATTCCAGGTATTTGTCATTCTCGTGGTGTCTGCTCCTGGACTTGGCCTGGGACAGCCTCAGGATGAAGCTTTTCATGTACCTTATGATCTGTGGCATGACTGGAGAAGGTCCTTGGGCTTGATTCTTAGGTGTGACCTTCTAGAAGATTCTAATAGGGAAGACACACAGAAACGTAAAACCAAAGTCTTGCTTTGGTTGGTGTGGTTGGAGGAGGAGCTGCTGGGACAATGCAGTTAGATAAAAATCATCCACGTATTAAATGTAAGGGGATTAAAAGGAGACAGGAAACAAAACCATTGTCGATTTGATGGGACTGTTACAACTCCTGAAGTAACACCTGATTTCCCAGTGTTCTTTCACAAACCCTGCACTGGAGCTAGGCCTTCCTCCTCCTGGCCTCAAGAACTTTCCCGTAGGTTTACTTCTTGGCTCCTGAGAACTCAGTTACCCTTCTCCATTCATGAATCCTCACCGTCCTTCAACCATCCTTTCCTTTATATATGTGTCACACATAGGCTGTTGATTCCTTTGTCTAAGCTTTGCTAACTTTGCCACTTTTATATTTCACGTTTTGTCTTCTTGAAATTCATCCGTGAACATCCATGAGAGGAAGATAGTCGGTCCTGGAGGAGTACAGGCAATCATCACGTGTCCCTGCTAGTACCACGGTACCTCGCACAGAGCTGAGGGCTCTGAGGCCTCAGCAGATGCAGGGGTTGGGCAAGGAACAGTCAGGCTGCAGCAAATTGGAGGCAGCATATTGAATCGACATAATTTTTCAAATACTACTAAAAACAGGGCTTCTGTTGACTGACAAACATCAGGTTTGTAGTTCTGGTCTTGCAGTGGTGTGAGAGCAGTACCCAGTCCCTGTCCTGGGAGAACATTTGTAAATGGGATGGCAGAGATGTAAGATCTGTCTCACTCTGGATTTCTTTCCTTAGTCCCGTTTGTTTCTGCGAAGCCAGATTTAGATGGTGAGAACCATCCTACTGAAGAAACCCGGAGGCGCTCAGGGCCATGTCCTCCAGGGCTTGCGCTGAACCCAGGCTGGATTCTTTCCGCCTTCCGCAGCCTACACCAGGGTTCTTTCTGCACAGCACAGTCTGCCCTGCTGCTGGCCAGTGAGTGCTCATAGAAGGCCAGGCAAGGGTGGAACACAGCTTTCTGTCCACAAAGTGCCATCAGGAGGTGGAGACCAACCTGTGCTCCTTTCCTAAGGACTCAGGATGTCGATGTTAGTGTTTGAGACCTGGAATGTTCTAGATCAAAAGCAAGACATGTCTCCCAAAGAACAGGAAAGTGAGCCTCTTTATAGTGCAGTGAAAACAAAGAATGAAAGATAATTGAAAGATGGATGTAAATTATCTTTCAGTTTGGTCTTTTGAAGATGTTTGCCTAAAAATAAGATTATGAGGAGAAATGACATGTCTGGTGCTAACGACAGCACAACCCCTCTGGGGCCTGGAGACGCCAAGGAGAATGTACTCGGAGAGAGATTTTCCTCTGGAAGCCATTCGCCGCTGCCTTGCTGCCAAGGCCGTGGAGCACTGGAGTTTCACTGCTGCAAGACTGTTTACATACGAGGACACATAGGGACAAAAGGTCACAGGAGGCACTCAAGCCCGAGTCTCCAAAGCCAAAAGACAATAAACACACCAACTGTCAAGGCTTTTAAAGAAGCACAGTTGGGCCAAACAAATTCTCTATTTTGGCTGCAGCTATGCTACATTTTGTTGCAGATGGAGAAAGGAACAGGGCGAAGGTTGGTTTAAATGGAAATAATACGAAGTTTATCACAACAAGTACCAAAAGTGGAGGGTTAAACCCGAAACGGTACTGAAACGCATCTGAACTACAGTTAAACACTGAACTAGCATTGTGAGAAGGGGTAAAATTCAGACCTTTCCCAGACTCACTCTTGTGTCACATGGAGACATGACCAGAAGCGGCTTCACAGTCATAGCTGAGCTCACAGATGCCCAGATTTGACCCAAACAGGTCATTTTCCTCTGTAAATATCTGAGTGTATTTCACTGAAGAGTATTGATGGCAAAAATCAACTCCTACGAAAAGACAGTCGCAATATTGCCCCCAAGAAACTGTGCCCCAAACTTCACCATCAAGCAATCTGAATAAATTTGGCAAGACTTGGCATGCCTCTGAGGCATCACTGGCTAGAAGGAAAATGCTTTCGAATGTTCTAGAACTTTCCAAAACTGTATGGAGCCCTTAACCTAAAGGGTGCCCAGTTTCCCTGTCCAAAGTACTCCCAGCTTCTCGCTTTTTCTCTCACCGTTAGGCACTAAAGATTTTTTTTTTTTTTTGGTACCAGGGATTGAACTCATGACTATGTGCTTGCCAGGCAGGTGCTTATGCCGCTGAACTAAATCCCCGGCCCCGGCACTAAAGAGCTTCATCAATCACAGATGCAAATCTGCTTTCTTTCTGAACTGTCATAGCAACTTATCTTTGAAATTCAAGGAAAACAAAAAAAAAGCCTATTTTTAATCAAAGAAAAACCTCAGGCTGAATGGAAACAACTTCCCAAGCCCTGTTGCATATAAAGTAAAACTAGTTTTGAGGTGATCATTAATTTTATGGAAGTGATATAGACCAGAATCGGCTTCTACCCTACTGTATCATCAATCAGTCAATCAACAAATTCACTTAGTGTCTGTGTGCTTTGGGTTATCTCCAGGGCCACTTGAGCTTATGGGAGAACAGAATGTCACTGTGTATTAATTGGATGTTCAAGTAATTTTAACCACAGAACTAAAACTTTGAGAGAGAGAGAGAGAGAGAAGGAGATGTAGAATAACCTCAGCAACTACTTCACAGGGGAAAATATCCAATATACATTATAACTCAGCAACATTTCATGTCTCATGTGTTGATATTTCCTCTTTTAAAATGTGGCAAATTATGATGTCTTTGAGTAAATCTTTAAATTTAACAAAAGTTTCTGAAGGAAGTGTACAATGAAGAACAATGAGAAATGCATTTTTCTATAGTTTATACTCATTTACTTTATATATTTTCTCCTCAAATTACTATGCATTTTAAAATTTATCTCCAGCACACTTTTTATAAGCCTTAATTCTAATTTACTATATTTTGAAACAACTTTCTGTACCAAACTCAACTGGATTCTGGGGCCAACGCACTACACATTGCGCCAAAAGTCTTCTTGCCTGAACATTATTTCTGTTAGACTAGAAGAGTTTGGAATTTATGTTATTTTTAAAGAAACAAACTTTGAGAAGTCCACAAGAAGCTAAGACTTCTTATGAACTGGCACCATGTGTGGGCTGACTGGGGGACAGCCAGATGCCAACCCCTTCCGGAGTGCGGGCTGGGAGACAAGAAGAGCAACATTCTTCCCTGCCCACCACCCTAGAAGCACAGGCTGATCCGGACAAACACAGGCTGTGATGACAGCTAATGAGGTAAAATACAACTTAATGTGTGTTGTGCTTAGTGCTTCAGCGACTTTGCAGGTCTAAAGCCGGTAGTCTGATATCTATTCAGAGGACAACAGTGCGCAGTGTAGCATCTGTGGAGAATCTCCTTCTGAAGGCGGTGGGCATTGCTAATTCCCTATTACCTTGTTTCAAAATCCTGTATCATCCTCATTGTTTTGTTTGGTTGGGTTTTATTCTGTTTTATCTTGTTTGCTTTTGTTGTATCTGATGGCATAGGCAGCTATTCCAAAGATAACAAGACATATTATGGTAGCCATTTTGGATTATTGTCATCTTGTTTTGAAGTCCTGTATTGCATTCATTGTTTTGTTTCTGGTTGGTTCTGTTCTATTTCTGTTTTCATTTTACTATGTCTGAAAGTATAGGCAGCTATTTTGAAGGCAACAAGAGGCATTTTGGTAACCATTGTTGATTTCCTATTATCTTATTTTGAAATCCTGTGTCACTTACACTGTCTTGTTTTGATTGGCTTTATTCTGTTTTATTTTGCTTGGTTTTATTCTCTCTAAAATAAAATTTAAAAAGTAAACTAACTTTGAAATTTAACCCCCTTTGTTGGTATTATTATGATTATATTCTGTAGCAGTAGTTTCTAAAAATAACACTTGTTAATGTTTCTTTCATGCATAAAACTATAGTGTACTAATGTCCTATGATCCTACCACCTAGACAACTGTAATAACATACATAACATAACATACTTTTTAAAAATTCATTAATGTGTGCGATGAACAATTTAAGTAGTATGGAAAATTTTAATGGAAATTAATATTTTATTCTTTATTCTTATCTGGTCACTTATTTTAATCACTAGCAGGTTTTTTGGTGTTCTCTTAGAAAACATTTTCATTAATACTGAAACATGCACTACACTCATACATGCACATATGCATATTTTAAAATTTTTCATGGAGGAATTCATGTAATCAATACCCGTAAGGGATCACCTGGCTTATTTTCACATAATATGTCTTAAAGAATTTCCCATGTTAGTACACACAGGCCAATCTTACTCTTTTTAACATTTGCATAGTAGTCCAATTTGTTGGATGCCACTTATAGGTATGCATACGTATATATGTCCAAAATAGTAAACAACATATTTTAACAACCTTATTTGATTTGTGTGTTCATAGTTTCTAGAGCGATTTTCTTTTCCAGTTTTAGTTTTTGTAGGGGTTGTTATTGTTGTTTGATTGTTTGTTTTAAGAGGTCTCACTAGGCATTCCAGGCTGGCCTTTAACTCACTATGTAACCCAAGCTAGCCTCAAACTCACAGCTATCCTCCTGCCTCAGCTTCCCAAGTACTGAGATTACAGGCATGTGCTCCCAAGCCCAGTTCATTTTTTTCCAATTTTAAAAAGTATGAACTGAAAGTTATCCTATGTAACTTGAGTTTCAAGAGAGAATTAACCAAGTAAATTTCTAAAAGTAGAATTTCTTTGAAAACTAAGTTTTATTTTCTAGTCGATTCTATCCTTTCCTACTGCCTACAATTTAGGGGTGGGGGCTTTCTGGTTTTTTGATTAAGGAGAAGACCTATGGCCATACCACCCTGAACACGCCCAATCTTGTTTGATCTCGGATTAAGGTGACACTCAGTGTGCTTGCCCAGGCCCTTGGTGAGTTCCCCATGCAGAGGTGGAGGTGGTCACCTTGAAGCAGCCTCTAGAATCCTCTCCTTACTCCAGAAAAAGATGAAACGAGAGGTCAGTGGGTAGCCCCTGCCCTGGAGTGGGTGGTGGAGAAGGCCCATTGGAAACGCGATCATTTAAAAATTATTGATGCCTGGTCAAATGCTCGTGATGCAGTCACACTTCCAAGAGTGCTATTAGCCACACTAAACACACAAATGCCAACTGGAGGAAATTCTCACTTCCGATTATTCCCAAGGAAGATTTATGTGATGTCCCCGAGCCACAACTGGAATCACAGAAGATTCCTTTGAACTAAATAACTCACTCCTGTATATCATTTAAGTGATCCCCAGGCATGAATAATTTTACGAGACCTAGATGCTATAGACTAGGAGCCAATTTTTACAATCTTGCTTTCATTAAGTGCAGAATGTTCATCTTATTGGAGAAATCTCAACTCCTTTTGCCAGCGTTAGCAGCCAGACCAAACCTCCTGTATATCAGCACCATATGACAGATTCAAATTATGGCTTAAGTCACTCCAGTTGAGGAGAGGCTGAGGGCGACTGTCCTTAAACAGAACAAAATAGCTGATGTAAGCCTGAATAGAAGGCAATATTTTTAGGGAAAAGAGAATATTTTGCCAGATTTGTTCCGTAAATTGAAACAGACATATTTCTACAAGATCAAAAGTTTTGGTGATGTTTCTAAGAGAAGCAAACCAAGGACAACACTTTTTCTTTACCATCTTCCTCCTTTTCATCTCTGCACCCCAAAGAAGCCAATGGAGGAGAGCTCCAAACCCCCTGAGGTCACCTTAGACTGTTCACACTCTCCCAACTAATTGTCTCCAGGCTACTTCTGTGGTTTAACAAAACTGACCCTCTGTGCATTTTTTAATTTAATCATCAATGGAAAGAATTCTTCCAGAGATTTACTATGCTCTTAGTAGATGAATAATTCGAATTTGAGTGGATTTAAAAATTGAGCAAAAAAAAAAATAAGCTTAATGATACATTCTTGCACCTGAAAAAATCCTACTATAAATGAGATACTGATCTTAAACAGATAATGGAAATAAAACAGCAAAACAATTCAGATGAGGAAAAGGAGAGAGGGGTAATGAGATTTAAAATGATTAAGATTATATTTATATATACATATATATATGTAATTTTTTTTGAGACAGGGTTTTACTATGTAGGTCAAATTGGTCTTAAACTCATGAGGTAACCCAGGCTGACCTCAAAATCACGGTGATCCTCTTGCCTCAGCTCCCAAGTGCTGGATCGCAGGTGTGCACCACCATGCCCAATTTTAAATGAACAAGATATATTAAGTGCAAGTACCAAATTCCTAAAATTAATCTCCGTATTCTGTATTACTAACATGTATTAATTTAAAAATGGTAAATTGCAGAACGAATGGAGATGTACATGAGGTAGACCAAAATTGGACTGCGCTGCTGAGTTATGTTTTTTCATCTTACTCAATAGTCCTTTTCACAAGTATTTTTGAGCACCTAAGCACCAGACTGTTCAAGATACAGGCACACCAGAGATTTTACATCATAAGTATTTCAAGTAATGCTGTGGGTTTAAATGGCTTTTGTGACAACTGAGGTATGAGAAACAAGCAAAAAAGCAAGAGAAGGAATATACCAGATAGTGCTAAGAAAAATAAAGGAACTGTATTCTAAAATGTAATCTAAATTGAGTATTTACAGAGTGAGGAAAAAATACTTCTTTGTTATGACAACAGAATATAATTTCCAAAATCGGGGCAAGAAACATTTGCAAAATTGACTACATATTAGGAATATATATATATATATATATATATATATATATATATATCATTAAATGTCAAAAGATATAAGAAGTACAAGTTAAGTTCCCTAACACCAAAGCAGGCGGAGTGGGGTGAGGGAGGGAGTCAAAGACCATATGACCCTTTGAACTTCCGGGTCAAACTACACCTGAAATCAATTCAACTTTGGACAGGAATCCCTCCCCCCCTTTCCTTTTTTTTAAAAAAAGCAAGCTTGGTGACACTTGCAACAAGAACTTTCTGACATCATTGCATGAAAATGCTATACTCAGCCTAATTGTAAGTCAAGTGTGAATAAAGATAAAAGTATTTTCAGACCAAGTTTAGCTCTTATCTAGACCTTTCTAGGCCATTGTATATACGGATGAGCAGCCAGGATCCAAGACATAGTGTTTGAACCTGGGAAAATCATAAAAGTAAGCGGCAAACTCAGGAAACAGTGGGTGGGGGGATGGGCACCTCAGTCATAAATCCCTCAGAGGACAAAGTGCTCACATTATCTTAGTTACTTTTCAGGAAGAGCCTTCAGAATCCACTGCAAGACTGCTTAGAACTGGCTTCTCAAGAATGAACATGGGCAGGAGAAGCCAGCTCATCCAGTTAATGACCTTTTGATGTCACAAGCTCAAAATTCCCCCACGTAGAACATCACGATTGCCTTTCAAAGAAGAATAGGACCTGTGAAGAGGCACAGAGACCGTCTGTCACCTTCTCATCATTCGACAAACAAGCAGCTTCTGCATTCACCTGCTGTATACTGATCGCGGAGGCAGATTTGAGCTTATGTGTGGTTCCTGGTCTCCTTGTTGCTCGGCCACTCAATAAGCTTATTTCTTTTTGCAGAACCCCAGTGCTATGGTATTGCCTTAACACCGCATTGAGTAGCAGGTCCTTGTTCCATAACAGGAAACAATTACCTTGGAAAAGGGTGTTTTGAACATTTGACAGTATTCTTTGGAAAATGAAAAATTTTTGAAGATGCAATAAACCCCAAAATGCTATTAAAAATAAACAATTAAAGCTCCAGGAAGAGGAAGAAAAGGAAATATAAATGAGCCCATTACTTGGGTCTGCAGTCACGGTAACATAAAAACTTGCTCGAGTTTATAAGCAAAGGGTTGATGCAGCACAAGTAATTTTACTATTTCAGATCAAACTATAAATAGCATCAACCTCAACGACAGAGAAGTTGTCAGGTATGCGTGATAGAACATGGGAAGTGGAAAGGGAAAATGATAGGAAAATGTTATAAGCCCAGAATGCTTTTCTTAGCAGTTGACATAGCTACATATACATCATTCACAGGTACAAATGCCACTTGTGATCTTAATCATCAACTTGATTGGCTGGAGAGATGCTTGAGAGGACACTTCTGGGTGAGTCATGGTGGTGTGATCTTGGGTGCAGTGCTGGGTCCCGGGATCCTTCCTCTGTGGCTCTTCCCCTGCTCTCTGCTTCCTGGTTGCCATGAAGTGAGCAACTTTCCTCTGCCGTGGCCTCTGCCATGATGTCCCTGCTTTGCAACCAGTAACCATGGACTGAAGCCTCTGAAACTGTGAACCGACACAAGCCTTTACCCAGTTAGGTTGTCTATGTCAGGTATTATTTGCTAGCTGACGAATACAAACAGACAAAGGTAAAACAATGATATGACTATGTGAACGATGGGGAGGGAGATGAGCTAAATTCTTTCTTCCTGTGGTGAGAAGTTGAGACAGCTTGAAGGGATGAATTCAGAAATAGTGGTTGATACGTATTAGAGACAGTGCATAAATGTAAAGATATGAAGAATCAAGTAGAGCTGAAATCAGAAAATGTCCCCTGAGTTACATGACCAACTGTGGGGAACAGGACTGAGATGGGGTTAGAGATGGATGAGCTTTGTGGAAAATTCTCATGATCTATTTGGATACTTAAACTGTACTTACTTATTTTTACTTTGTTAGAAAAAAATTAAATGTTTAAAAAAGGAAATTATACTCAAGTTCATACTTTAAAAGAATTCAATCAGATTATTTCAGATTATCACTCTAAAGTATGAAAAATCCAGTGACACCCAAGGTACTGGTGAATATGTGAGTTGGTACATTCAAAACGCTTCCTGAGTGGAATATTCATCTATGTAAAGCACAAAAAGGATACAATTTTAACAGGTTTATTGAAATAAAATTCACGTGCCATGCAAATAACTTGTACAGTGTCCAAGTCACTGGATTGTCATGTAGTGCCAGGGCTATGGCTACTTCACTAAAATCAATTTCAGAGCACTTTTCTTACTCAAGTAAAATCATGCACCCTTTCACTCTCACCTTATTCTTCCAACCCCTGCTCAGCCCTAGACCATCATTCATTTCCTTTTTGTCTCTATAGGTTTTCTAGTCTGTTCTTTGTGTAGAAAATCTTACAATATGCGGGCTTTTGTGACTGCTTTCACTTAGTATTTTAAAGCTGTGTCCAAGTTGTACCAGGCATCCGTATTTCACTTCTTTTTATTGCCAAATAATTTTCCATTATGGAGAGCGCCACATTGGTCCACTCATCACCCGATGGATGCTAAGGTCCTTTCTACCTTTCTAAAGTAAGTAACGTATTCTATCATGAGTGATGGTCCTGTGAACATTCATGTAATAATTTCTGTGTGGACATATGGTTTCATTTCTCTGAGGTATAGAACAGAGTGGATTTGCTGGGTTAAATGGGAACTGTATGTTTAACTTTTTGAAGAACCGATGAATCGACTTTATCCAAAGTGGCTGTACCATTTTGCAGTCCCATGAGCAGTGTGTGAGGCCTCAGTTTCTCTACACACTCTCTAGTACATATTATTATTGATTTTGTAGCAAGTCTGGGCATTGAACACAAGGCCTTCACATTGAGCTACATCCTTAGCTCTTTTTTATTTTATTTATGTATTTATTTTCATTTTCAGGCAGTCTCTTATTCAATGGCTAAGTTGCCCAGGCTGGGCTTACCCTTGTGCTCCTCTGCCTCAGCCTTCCAGAAATTATAAGCATGTGAAACCAGCTTATCTGACTTCTGGACGTTAGCCATGCTAGTAGGTATGTAGTGATATCTCCCTGTGGTTTTAATAGTTTTCATGTGCTTATGGATCACTTGTATCTTCTTTGGAAAAATATCTTTTCAAGTGTTTTGCCCATCTTAAGGTTGACTTATTTGTCTCTTATTGTGCTGGGTTGTAACTGTTCCTTATGTATTCTAGATAGAAGTCCTTTATCAGATACATAAAATATGCCAGTATTATTGTGTGAGTCATCTTTTTTGATAGCAACCTATGAATCACAAAAGAGACAGATAGGAACACATCTTCAATAGCCTAACTTACTTCCTCCAGGCTCCGTGTCTTGGAGGTTTCTGCCACCTCTTAATAATACCACAAGCTGAACACCAAGCTTTTCTCATGTAGGTCTTTGGGGACCATGCCAGATCTAAACTGTAACGATTGGTTACCTCAGTAAGTAAAGAAGTTGGAAAAGTATTTCTTTTCGCTTGAAAACTTCCCCCTGCACTGTTTGAATTTTTGTTAGATATACATGCACTATTTTTAAAAAATCAACAAGGGTGTCTATTGTAAATTATAAGCTGGTTTTATTATTGTAATTTAAAAAAAAAAACACCTATAAGTCAAGAAAGCAATTTACTAGCAGTTTTCTGTTTCTAGAAGACATACCTGGTTATCTTTTAAGCAAATTTTGCTTGGGGAAAATGACCAAAATGTACCTTTTGGATGCATATATAAAATAACCAACTACCCACTAACCATAGAAAGATCTGTGTATCACCACTAGTCTTAATTCAAACATTTCATATTGACAGTTTAGCAATTAGAGGTGTAATTTTTAGGACTATTCTTTTGTAACTTTAGGGAATATTGTGTTCCTAAATTTGAATTTAGAGTGAATTATTATTTGGCTTCCTAAGAGGTGTGTGTGTGTGTGTGTGTGTGAGATAGAGAGAGAGAGAGATTCTTTACACATATATACTTAGCTCTGGTCTCATGCTGGGGGAAATGCTGAAAAGGAACTGAGCTTAGCTTTTCACTGCACATAATGGACCATTATGCTGATACTTACATATGGCATTAGACTACATGGAATGTTCCCGGCTCAGGGAAATGTATCACTGTTTACTATAATCGCCTGTCTGGATCACAGAATATCCAGAGCTTGGATGGATAGGGGAAAAAACCCAAACAAACAAAAGACCCTTCTGTCTTTGGGACAGAGGGTCTGGACCTAGACATCAGGTCAGGAAGATTTGGCCA